>WHYT01016306.1:71428-89542 GCA_009806455.1 Tetrax tetrax
AGGACTCTGACGCATTAGCAGGAAGCTTCCCTGATGCCAGCCAGCAGCACAGTTCCGCCTTTTCATTCAGCTGCGACACCCTGATGCAGTTCTGGGGCACCCGACACGCCAGTGCCGCGCTCCGGAACACGCTCAGCTCCTTTCTGATTCACTTTCACAGGTCCTCGCTGACAGCGTCTGCATCCCTTACGCACTAACAGGAACTCGCCTTTTACTGAAGAGGGAGCAGAAGGGGGAATCCCTCAGTTTCCCAAGCTCTTTTTTACTGTTTGTACTGGGCACAGTCCTTAGGGGAGAGGCTGAGAAGAGGAAAAGTGACGTAAAAAACCCTAAGTTTTCAAGCAGGATTTACGCTGCACTGGAACCAAGAGGTAACTTTGGAGTTGCCGGTGATGGGGAGAGCAAATCCCACCCAGTTCCTCTCCTCCTGCCCCCTGGAAGGACCCGCAGCCAGCGGCTAAGACAATTCTCTGGGGCAGCAATGGGAACCTGGGGTACCTCTACCCTGCAGGGACCCCGAGACGGGGCTGGGATCTCCCTGACCTCCTCCTTTCTCCTCCCCTCGCTTCCTCAAGTTTCATTCCCACCTTTCAAACACCTCACCTGCCAAAAGCATCAACAGGACCCTTGCAGAAAAAAAAAATAAAAAATCAAGCCAGCTATGTCTGCTAACAGACGCAAGGGTTCCTACCTGCTTCTGGATGGGGTCTGGTCGAGCTGGGGTTGGGGGAAAGGTTGAATCAACGCGTTTTTGTGCCGGAGCACCAGAAGATGGAAAGGAAAAGCACTTGCTTTGCTCACCCAGACCAGGAGTTGATGGGAGAACGGGAACTCTACCAGCACGGAGTTTTAAAAAGTAAATTGGGGGAAGGACAGAGGGACCCCGGGGTAGGGGTGCTCCCAGCACGTATCGCTGGGGACTGACCCGGGGCACCAGGCAGCGGCAAAGCCCGTTTTGAGAAACAAAAGGAGGAAAACCAGCAGCAGGGCTGGCATCAAAGCGGTCCCGCAGCCCTCCCCAGGGTCGGCGGGGAGGGGGGTGGTGAGGGGGGAAGGCTCCCTACCCGAGATGGTCTCCTGGTAGCCCTTGGTGAAGAACTGCATGGCGGTGGCCGCTCTCCAGGGCGTCTTCAGCAGCCCCTGCCGCTCGGGGTCCTCGCCCAGCGAGCGCAGGATGGTGGTGTAGGCGGCTGCCAGGCCGGGCAGGCTCAGCTCGTTGTCTTCCTCGCTGCGGGGTCGTTCGCCCCGCCAACCGTCGCCGCTACCGGATGGGAGGACGCGGGATTTCTCGGTACCCGCCGAAGGGGGGGCGGCGGCGGAGGAGGAGGAGGAGGAGGAGGGGAGCGGCGGCCTTTCCTGCCGCGCGTAACCGTTACAGCTCCTCGCCGCCTCCATGGGGCCCCGGCCGGGCCCGCCGCCCTCAGCGCTGCTCGGGGCCGCCGCCGGCCCCGGCCGCCCGCTTTATACCGCCCGCGCCGCCGCCATTGGCCGCCGCCGCCGCGACGTCACCGGCGGTGTCATGAGCCGGCCGGTCTCAGCCGGTCGCCGCGGGAAATCGGGGAGTGGGGAATCCGGTACCGGGAGAACGGGGAGGGGGGTGAGCCCCCGAGCCGCTGCGGAGGATCCCCTTCCATCGCTCCAATGGGGAGCCCACGGCGAGCGGCAAGGAGGATGGATGGGAACGGGATGCAGGGCTTCGCTCCCAACCTCCTTCTGTTTTCTCCCCATCCTCTCAAACTTCGAGAGCTGGTCCTTTTCCCACGGGGGCGATGCTGGCATATCCCGCTCAGGAGCTGCCGGAACGCCATCATAACCCTTCCGGGGATGCTTTGGGATGCATCCACCGGGAAAATCCCGGGCATGGGTTTCTCCTCCTTCGTTACCATCTCTGCCACTTACTCACAGCCGGGTTTGAGTCCCGTCAAACCCACAAGCTCTGCAGACGCCTTCCAGCACCCTCGCTCATGGCCAAGACCAAGGATTTTGGGGTCTCCGTGGGCATCTGGGTGGGATGTCCCCCCTGCCAGCAGTCTGAGCATCCTGCATCCTCCAGGCGCTTTTGGGGTGAACGCGAGAGACAAAGCACAGCCGGTCTTTGCCAGCGGCAGCCGTCAGCCCCACGTCGCATTCCAATTCTGCCGAACGAATAAATATCGGGGTGGGCGGTTTGGAAGGGATCTCCCCTGCGGCCGAAGCTGTTCTGGGATTTTATGAGATAGAAATTGAGTCTTAAAGTTCAGCTGAGGACAGGGTGCACGCTTCGTCGCCCCACCTGTGAGCGAGGTAATATTTTCTGCATTGCCATCCAAAAAAAAAAATAGCTTAGATGCTAAGGGACACGGCCAAGCCCTCTCTTTTCACACCCGACCTGTCTGTGAGGCAGCTGGGACAAATTCTCCCCACCTGACGCCTAGGAAATGGTAAATTGTCGGGTGATAAGGAGGGGAAGGAGCTGTCAGAGGGATGGGACACGGAGCGTGACTCACTGGCTTTCCTCCATCTCCTCCCGGCATGAAAGCTATGTTTAACCAAGACAAGTGGAAAAAAAAAAATAATAAAAGGAAACAAAAAAACCCAGCAGCAGCAATGCGCTCTACGTTTATAATTCGGTTTCTGATCACAGTTTTACCAGAAGAGAGCCAGGATGACTCAGGTGAAATCAAGCGGCCAGTGCTGGCTTCCAGCCAGCCAGGCTTTACCGCGGTTTTATTGCCCCGGGCTGGGACTGGGAACAGAAACCAGAGGATTTAAAGCCCTGACCCCCATCCCCACCCCTCCCTAGACACCCACCGGGACAAAGCTGGGTACCTTGCATCATTTTGCAGCCCTCTGAGGATGTCCAAACCCTCCGTATAAACTCGACGGGTTCCCTTACTTAAAAATGTGCAAAAAACATCCACGGGACTCAGCAGAGCGACTGCCGCTTTCTTTTGGACCCAGACCAAGGTGGCACCATTCAAAGGGTTGAGCAGCATTTCTTAGGAATTACAAATCAGAGTATCTTGGCACTCCCTAGTCTTTGCTACCTTTATTTTCTTGGAAAAGAAGAAGAAAAATTCCCTTTGGAGTCACCCTCAACTTTAGAATGGTCTGTGGGAGTTGGTTGTAATTTTTCTTCTATTTATTGGGGGAGAAGAGCACTTGCCAGCTTATTTGCTAAGGCGAGCACTGCGCAGAAACCCAGCACAGAAATGTACTTTTTCAGGGTGTATTTGAGCAGAAGTTGCGCCCGAAGCACTTCTGCCAGCAGCGTTTGCAAAGGTGCAGTTATTGGGTTCAGGTAATTTAGATACGTGGCAGGACGTGTTACGACACAGCCCGATTCCCAGCCACGGCGAAGTCCTCTCCCTCTGAAACAGAACCCCACAGCAGCTGGGTAAGCAGATTTTTTTAAAATGTCTTATGATAATATTGTATTGACTGCTCCTTATTAATTACACTCATGTAGCCTTCCGATGAATTTTTCTTTGCTATTTCTGATTATATCCAAAAAAAGCAAAACACAGGCTATAAACAGAAGAGCAGCAGATGGTATCGTGCAGGGTTGTTACAGGACACTCTGAATTTCCTAGAGGGAATCGGCCCCGTTTCTCTTTCCTGCGCTTGCTCAGAGCTTGGGGGTTATTTTTGCTGTTTGACAATGAAGAGAGATTCTTAAAAAGCAACAAAACGGGGAGTGCAAAAACCCCAGAGGCTGTAACTTCAATTATTTGCAAGTCTAGAATGAGGTCTACAGCGGGTGAAAGCCCAGCACGTCTGCTGGAGGGTACCTGGGGGTCCCTGGGAGAGTCAGGGGATGGTGCTGGGTGCACGCGGGTGTGTGGTCCATGGTGAAGCCCATCAGAGAGAGGTCTCTTCGTCTTCGAAAGTAGGGAAAATACAAAATAGGGACAGGATGAAGCTGGTTTGTATTCAGGCTCCAGCAGCTGGTCGAGCTTCCTTGCGGTTTTGGTGGCATTGAGTGGGAGCCGGCGGGGAAGGACCGGAGCATTGTTCCCTGCGCACATGAGATGCTCCTCAGGGTCTGAAGGGCGGGCTGTGGAAAGAAACATCTCCGCACCAAGCTGGCTAAGGATGAAGAGACCCTGGGCAGTCTTCACTGGGTCAGATGAAGCCATCTAAAAGGTATTTCAAAGGCAATTTCTGTGCAGACAGCTGCTAAAAGATAAATCACACCCAAAAGACGTCTATTTTTCCTCCATTGACTATAAAGCGGGAGCGTTTGGGACTGAGCTCAGAGCTTCAAGTCACAGATGATAAATTCCACCTTCTCAAACCATCTGCATCGACCCAGCGTATCATTAACAGCTCAAGTGGGAAAACAGCAACGCAGATCGATCCTGCTGTTAACATCAAGCCAGATCGTGACCCAAACGTGATCCTCAAATAACAGCTGTGCCCATGGTGGCGACGGACGGCAACGTCGCAGCCTATTGCCATCCTTCCCGTGCCCTGGAAACACAGCCTGGGATTTATCAGCCCCTGGAATCACAGTGCGTCAGTTTAAAAAGTGAATCACGAGCAATTTAATTCTATTACCCGGAATAACAAGCACCATTGATTACAGGCTCCTAAAATGCTGATCTCTTACAGAGGGGGTTGGTGCTCTGTAAGGACAGAGGATCCCCAAGGTCTGTGGGGTCTCCTGCAGAGGCGATCTGCATTTTAACTTCCCTGGTGAGGTCCCACATTTTAGAGCTGCAACTGGAAGTGAAAAAGGCAGTTTTGCCCCAGCCCAGCTTTCCTCTCGTGCCTTCACAGAGCAAGGACACAGGATCTCACACCGATGGACTCCTCCTCCTTTGCTCCCTGAAACTCAGAAAACTTCGGAGGGATGGCCCAGGCAGCCTGTAGGGAGTAAATTCATATTTATGCTTTTAAGAACGTGAAAACAGCCATATAACACAAGTCTCCAGGCTCTCATGGACCTGTACCCCATTTCCAACAGGAGCTATACCAGGGCGATCTCGAGGTTCCTCCAGCCCATTCCCAGACCAAAGGTGGCTTTTGATTCACGTACTGCGCAGACGGGAATAGCAGCCGCGTCACCGCATCGCTCTCCTCGATTACTTCTCACCGTTATTACCCCAAGATCGATAATGTGATTTGTAGATCGGATTGTTCCCTGGCAACACACGGCTTGAAAATATTCCTGCAAGTTTCCTCTGCCGTTCATATCCAATTGAGTCCAGCATCAAGTGGCTGTTTTCGCAGCGCGGCCAGGCATTCGTGTTTTGCCTGCCTTTAAGTAAATGAATTACTGTTAAATTTATACGGCAGCGTTCAGCCTAGCACATTTAGCACATCAGCCAGGAGGAGAGAGAAGCAGCCAGATCTGCTGTTCTGCATCAAAAAGCTTTATTGCATGAGACACCTGACCTTCTCGGTTCTCACCGCTGTTGTCTTCTCCTTGGACTAGCCAGCCGGGACCACCAAGTCGAGTCGCTCCACGACCGTCACAGTTATATCCCTTGGAAAGAAGCTGAGGAGTGTTTCATAGCGAGATGTTTGAGAGGGGAAAGCATGTCCAAACACAGGGTCTCCTTTGCCCAGCTCCACCCCAAGCATCCAAGCTGGTTGAGCTTTCTTGACTTTCTCACCCCAAAAACGTTCCTCATAGGTATCAACTTTCTTTCACCACCTACAAGGTAGGAAACTCTCCCCGCTGGAGTAACCAAGCTGCCCCGGCTGCGGGCACTGTCAGAGCTGGTGACCACCACAGAGGCCAGTGACAGAGCGCTACATCCAAGAAGGCAACTTACATGGAGTTTGTAAAGCAAATCTTTGTTTGAGTCTGATGGCATTGCTCACTCCTGCAGGAACAAAGGGAGAAGTTATAACCAACAGTTATTAATTTTCTAATGATGGAATGCAAATACCAAACAAGCCATAGGAACTTTCCTTTAGGTGGGAAAAGCAAAAGCCAAAGCCAAGCCACTCGTTTTCCTTCCAGCAAGAAGTGGCTCTGGGTTAGATATTGAGCAACAGAGGTAGCTGAACAAAATGCCACACGCACAAATATTCAGCAATATTCTCCTTTCCAGACTCCATCATCTGCTGTTTTCATGTGCTACTTTAACATGACTTCCTTCTTCAGAAAAAGTGTGTGAGAAAGGGATTTTTTAATAGTCAAATGACGCAATGAAATGGAAGAGGATGACAGACTCAGATGCAGAGAGTGAGGAAGAGAAGGTGCTTTGTTTCCAAGATTGAAGGAGTAATGTCAATAAGCAGGTGGGCAGTTGGGTTTAGATGCAGCAAAGCTTTTCAGCACAGCAACACGAAGGGCACAGTCACAGCAGAGCCCTGCCAGTGGGTCAATGGATGGAGCCTTTCAGATCTGACCCAAAGATCGGCTGATTTCAGCGGTGCAATCCTCCCTCTCTGCTTTTCTGAGTGCTGTAGGAACAACCAACATCAAGCAGGTTCTTTGACACGGTTTCCAGGTTGGCTTTTCTAAAATACCTGGCTCTCCATTGGAAAGATGGCAAATTCAGGACAAGAAAGCATTTCTGAAGAATTCTGTGAAATTCTACAAAATTCTTTGGGGATAATTTTTAAAGAAAAACAGCTAGTGGAGATTTAAACTGTTTTCACTTGAAAATCCATTCCCTGTTTTGTGTTCGTTTTTGGTTTGGCATTTCATTTCCACCTGAATTGAAAGTTATACTTAGCACTGTCCTGCCGGTGCTTTTGCTGGATGAGTGTGACTCGTTCCGGCTGGCTTAGCGCAGCTCCCTGGAAGGCTCCAGGTGATGGAGGGGTATTTGCAGCCCTGCCCAGAGCTGTGTAATAGAGCAAAACCCATCTTTCATCAAAGAAACGTAACAGCAGCTTAACTGGGAGATGAAGGTACTCGCTTCCGTGATCTCCATAGCCCCTGTTGGCTCTTTATTTTATTGCTGTGGACAGCAGCAACTGTTTCATAATTAAAAATCACTGCTGCAATCACCATCACAGCCACACAGCTCCAATGTAAAATTTCAAATCTGACGTTGGAAACAGGTTTGCCACTTCTAACCAGCCGTGGGGGTAGTGTTGAGATCCGGACTGTGACCCCACCGCTGCGGACATTGGGTCTAATGAAACCTGCAAGCATTACACAGCAAAAATTAAGCCAGGAGAAAAGCAAATGGGAACCAGGGACATGCAGGCTGGTGCCTCATGTCCCCAGTGATTTCCGTGAAAGCATTCGCTAAATCCAGGAGGCTCCCTTAAAACAGACCTTTTGCATGTTTGTTCAGAAGAGCTACATGATTGCAAAAATCCAGCTCTCAGAAAACTCTCATGGAAGTTTACTTTGGGCATTTCTTCCCTCCTACAGGAGCCAAAAGGACTTTGGATGCTTTGTGGGATCAGCTGTTTGCAGCAGTGGCTACCTGCCCCTGTTGTAGAAGAGGAACCATACTGGATTTGCACCTGCAGCCTGAAGGAAAGCACAGCCTGCACAGCTTCATAGAGAAGCCCTGGGGAGTCACTCAAAAAGCTCGCTTACTTACTGCGGAGGGTGACTTGACTTCTCCTATCTGGCCTGCAGAAAGGGCACCTGGCAGCTCCGCATGAATACGGATTACGTGGACGTAGGTGAAAGAAAGGCCATCCGTTCACACCCAGCCCACGTCGCGACACCACGGTCAAGATGCTCAAGTCATCATCACAACAGCCTAGTCTGGCAGAAAGAAAACATTATACAGTTCACCGAGCTCATAGTGATTTTTCTATCAGGATGTTTTCCTTACCAGGGCAATTCTATTTTTCTCCAATACACCCAAACTTGGATATACGCTTTACTGCCTAAAAATAAATTCCGGTCTCTGACACAATCGTTTCTTTCCAAAGAATGTAGAAAATCACTACAACGTGCCACTACTTTCCTGAATTTATTGCATTATGTCAATATAGAAAATGATTACTTACATTAATGATTACTTGCTGTCTACTCTCAGCATAAACAAATAAAATCTCTAACAATACATAAGAACTGCAGATTTTGAAAAGTATTTACATTGTCAGGTCTTCAGGTCTTTCTCTATTTGTATTTACCATCCTTGGTTGACATCATGACCCCCATTCTCCACATGCGGTGAAAACAGGAGCTGTTTTTCTCCAAAATGGCACATAACAATTGCTTTTAAAAGTCTAGCAAAACGCCTCCTACATGAAGATTTACATATTTCAATGTTAAAAATGCGTTCTAAACAAGAGAGTCATTTGTCTTTTCAGTAATAACAAAGAGAAACAAAGAATGAAAAAAAGAAAACAATGAAAAGATGTGCAAAGCCAGGGGAAAAAAACCCTAAATTATTTTACCTTAGCTTTTAAAAAAGTTTCAAACTTTGAGTTTAATTAAAATACATTTATTAGACATACTGCCTTTTCTCCAGAGAAGGGTAAATATGACTGCCTTAAGACTTGTAGACAGAAGTTTGTTTACTTTATTAAAAAAGCTGCAAAGGAGATCACCACCTTAAACAAAGAAACATCAACAATTTATTTTAAAAACAAACATTACATAAAACAATATGCACATTTTCAAGTTCTGAGCACCTTCTGCACCCTGCTGAGGCAGAGATTGCGAGAGTACATTTGCAGAGTCTGGAATGGCTCATTTTTGGACGCCTGTATTTCCTAATTCAGCTCCTGTCCTGGTTTTCTCTCCCTGCCCGTACCAGGCTGCTCTCTGTCACTGGCAGGGCCAGAGGTGTTGAAAATGAAGGTGAATATCAGCACCACGTTAAACTGTCCTTCCTCCCCACTCCTATTTCATTCAGTGTCTTTCCCTCACAAGCATTTGCAGCAGGCTGAAGGAATGGTGGAGAAGCCATTACTTTGCTTCTCTAAAACCAGAGGACAGCTTTTGCGCAAGGTTTATCCTCCCCAGAACGACCGAGCTGAATTTCGCATCAAATACGCCCAGTACTGAGGCACGTGGCTATCCAACGCTGCGTGGAACTGTGCTTCCAGTGAGCAGGTCCATCAGTATTTGTTTTGCCATCAGGCTTTACACCAGTAACTTGCAAAAGATCCAGAGAGCACATTCAACAATTCCCTCAATAATTGTTAATAAAATACTTTCTAAAAGACCATTTGGAGCAAGGCACTCTTTTTGCTGGTACTCTTTGAGCACAGCAGCAAAATTCTCAAAACGGAGCTACCTAATGTTTTCGGAACGACGCCGCTGAGAAGGTATCGCGTTACTTAGCTTTGCTTGAACGCAAAAGCTGACAATCTGACGTTTGTCGATTGATCTAAAGGCTTTGGTTTTTTGGATAAATTTGAGTCCTCCAATTTCTGCTCCTGGTTCTTTTTTGCTTCGTCTTCATCAGCTGCGGGACGCTTTCGCTTTTTATCTTCTGTTAAATCATTAACTGATCCTCCTTTTGCTTTCTCAGTCCACACCTGTGAAGAAAGTACACCATTGAACAGGAAACTACACATTAGGCCACAAAATGCACTTCATTTTATATACCTTCCTTCTCTGATTATAAACAAGCACTGAAACAATTCCCGTTAAGAACTAATAAGGATGAAGTTAGGAACAATTTCCTCCCTTTCCATTTTTGTAATAGCATCCTCCTTCAAAACTATACTTCATGTGAGCCTGTATATGAAATTGAAGCTCTTAATTATCTTTCTGGACAATTAAGAAACCCAAAAGGCCTTGGAACAAATTTAAGCTCCAGTGAATTAAGCTTCTTAGCTCTGTCACTTTTAACTCCTTCCCTTCTCTTTTGTTGCTTCTTCATTGATTACATTTCTCTCACTTCAAAAAAAGGTGCTTCCTGCTTTTTTAATTATTATTCAAAACACTTTAAATTTTTTTATAAAGCATATGTTGTATATCACAGCTCAATCCAAAAGTCCATGAAGATGGAGAACAGTGGAATTGAAAAGAAAAAGTTTATAACCAAGAATGTTTTCTTACCATTCTTTCTTCTGATGACAGCATTCTAAATCGACTCATACCTTCTTTTATTATTTCTGCTTCATCCAGATCGGGATTATCTGTCAAAATGTTTGCTCTGTTCGCTTCTAGCCACATCTGGAATCCTGTCTTTGGTCTAAAACAAGCACAGAAAAATTGTCTGTTTAAGAAAGTTACAGGAAAAAAACCAAACATATCCTCCAAAAGAACATATCTAAACAACACCTAACTGGACTTTTTTGTTCTTGAAAGAGAAGATATCCATGTAGTCAGCAGTCGCTTTCTCCTGTTGCAGTGAGCTTAAAGAACATGCTGACAAAGCAAGACTAAGGCAAGCATTTTTATTAAAAGTGTGATATATATGGAGATTAACATTTCAGTTTTAGAATGACAAAGCATAATGCTTCTCTTCCTTTCTGACAGGGTCCCATCAACCTAAAAATACAGCACATATATTAGCATGTTTCAGCTAATCCTTTTCACAGTTCTCCTTGCCATTTGTTTTAGAACATTATCTGTAAAGGTTAATGAAAAGAATGCTAGTCCAAATGAATAATAATTACCTTCATCTTCCTCAGTTAATTGACGTCTGAATGAAACATGATTATAATAATGCAAGTTTCATGAGGACTGGGATTGTTAGAAAATACACCTGCTCCAGAGGAACAAGATAGATTGGAGTCTTAGCTAGGAAGAAATGTGCTCCTTAGGTGATATAAGTTTTTTGTTTGTTTTCATTTTTAAAAAACACAATAAAATAAAGCTTTTACACTTTCATGTAAACCCCTTAGCTTTCAGACCTACTCTGAGATTTTCTAGAGATGTTTAAGTATTTCCTAGACTTCGAACTGGCACAGCAGCATGGTTTCATTCATCATTCAAAGGTCGTTACAAGATGCATAAGTAGTAACAAGGCAAAAATCATTGCTTAGACCCCCAGAATTACATTTTGCATTGTTCATTTATTATGCAGTCACACACATTTGTCTCAGGCTGATGCACAACTTCTCCTTTGAATAACCCTGCCATGCACACTGGGAAAGATTTACTAAACAGAATGCCTTTCTCTGTTCTTTGGCTTTGATGGTAGTGTGGCAATTTGGGAATCCAAACGATGTGCTTTGGGCAAGTTTGTTTGATAATATCCACAGTGTAAGTAGCAGTTTACTAAATTTCTGAAGCGAGTTCACAGATGTGACAGCTTGTGAACTACCGCTTTAATCTTGACGTTATGCTACTTTAGACAGCTCAACATCTTCAGAAACACAACAGGTTTTGGACTTGCTATTCTATCAAAATTAGAATATGGCATTGAGATGAAAGTGTCCACCCACCTTCTGTTTTCAGTGTTCTCCTGTGCAGTGACTTTGACTTCATGGGAATCGTTTCCTGCTTTTTGTTCTCTTTCTTCCACTGTTTTTTCACTAGAGTTGGGTGTACGAGGCTGGAAGAAGGAGGCTGCTAAAGCCTATAGAAATCAAGTTTAAAAAAAAAAAAATTAAAAAAAAAGTAGGAACACCTCACTCTCAGGCAATATGTATCATATAGGCTAACAAAAACCAAGCCTTTCCTAAAGGGATAATAATCACTTGTATTAATACAGCATCGAAGCCATCCAATTTCAGCACAGTAGATGTTCAGTTAATCCTATTTAAAATAAAAGGACAAGATTCAGTGCAAAATGCAATTTCTACAACTGATTTATTTTTTTCTGTTTTATGTGCTTTTATATTTTCTGCAGGATGCTTAAATTGACTTTGCCATCTAAGATGCTTTAGTCAATCAACAGGGTTTCATACTTGATAAAAGCTGGTAAAATTCAATTTACTCTTCTTTGCTCACTGAAATAACATAAAAAGACAAGAAAGGTTACCTGCTTGGACTTGGGTTTGGGAATCAGAGGCTTTATAACTGGAGGGTTCTGCTTGTTTACAGCTCGATTGCTAGACAAAGATGTTTTCTTTGAGTATTTGCTCATAGAATCTAGAACATTTGCTGAGGGAACCACTGGGTCCTTTTTGTTAGATGACACCTAACAAAACAAATAAATAGACATTGTATTGATTTTCTGTCATATTCCCCTCCTCTGTCCCTCCAAGATATCTGTCATAGTTACACTGTAAACTTTAGATATAATATTCTGTTGCGATTTTCAGAACACTGCAGTCAAGCCAGCTGCAAAATTCTTACCTTAAAGGGATTCACTCGTCCTTGGCTGCTTGATGCAATTACAACTATTTAATAGGAAAGAAAAAAGAATGTAAAAACGTGTGTGTACCACCAGGCTTGAAAGTAGTCAGATAAAGACACTTTAAGAACCCCATGAAGATTGTACTATAGATCCTCAGCTATTATTAGTCATCACAAATGCCACACAGAACCAACACACCCAGTATTTCCTCCACTCCCAAATCCGTTTCCACTATTATTCTCGCTACAGGAGTAGCAGGAGGGAAGAAGCAAGAAGCAGCAAGAGGTCACATTCTGCCCCTGCCTGCTCAGACTCACAGTTCTATGGCAGGGTTACTAACTTTGCCTTGCAATGCAACCAATAAATGTGCCTGTGATTGGTAAAATAAATCAATTGATCCTTCTGCTCATTTTATTTCTGTCCCAAAAAATAGCCAGGCATTTGGCTATTGATTCAGCAGTTGGCACAGCCAAGACAATCAGCATAGCGTTATGGAACATCGTTAGGTAATGAAGACATCAACAGGAACAGGGAACCTCTTAAAAAAGTGAGAGCAATCAGTGCAAGTTATCACTTGACAACACTGTTACGCACTACATTCTGGTAGTAATAGGAGAACAGAGGATAAAAACAGGAGCAGAAATTGTGAAGCATGACAAAGTTCTCATCCTGGAATAAACAAAGATTTACTCACCAGACTTTGGAGTAGTCACCTCTGCTGAAGTGACACCTTTGGAGAAAGGATTTGGCCCTTCAGAACAAAGGAAGGAGTACATATTTAAGTGTAATAAAATGTTAATAGCACAACTTGTTAAAAAAACCAAAACCCCAAACAGACACGCAAGTCATAGTAAAGCAATCTATATTTTAAAGCATGATTCTCACTTTCAAATTGTACATATGCTTTTACAAAACCATCTGTTATCTTCACCTAGATTTAACATGAAGAGTTGTATACTTATTCCCTCAACCTTAAAACTTATTCCTTAAAATGTGCCCAGCAAACCTCTTGCCTGTCAAGTAAAGTCCTGCAAGATTTGAGCTGAAACCAAAGGAACTGTTTCACAGGGTGACCCAGTCCACCAGAAATAGTATCAGACAAAAACTCTGGGAATGTTCTCAAATTCCTTAAGTCTATCAAAGATACATGTAGATAACTTGCAGCCTATTCAGAGAATATATTTTTCTTACTTTGCTTATGCACTTGTGGTGTTTCTTCTACTTCCTCATAGGCATCAGCTTCCTCAGCATCTTCCATTTCTTGGTCCTGCTGAACGTTTCTGACTGGCAGCCGACTCCACTCCGTGGCAGAGTTGCTGTAACTAAATGGAAGGAGAACTCATCAGAAAGGAAGTGGTCACCACATTCAGAAGGAAAACTGGAACAATGGAAGGCTAACTCACTTAGCTAATTTAGGAAATAAGAACAATAACATTTGGCATTTATTTGCATTATACCTCTGATTAAACTGCGATGATTACTAAAAATAAAATAAAGATTCATTAACCACTTCAGCGCACCTTGCGAACCATGAAGTGCAGCCACCTGAAGTGGTACCCATGCAGTTTTAAGACAGACCACACGCGGCGATGAAACTGCCTGCAATTTTTTTTTTTTTCTTTTCCACAGCCCCACACACACAAGGGCAGGCGCCCAAACAGAAACAGCAACCTTCTGCCACCTTCAGAGCGCACAACAACATTGCTGTTGTTGCAGAACACTCTGCCACAAATATAAATGCAAATAAAACATCCCCCATAATCTCAATTTAAACACATATATCTCCAATACCATATATAACACCAGATCACTTTTCTACATACAGGAATACACACACAGGCGGTAACATGGATGCATATTTTCAGTCTGAAGCGTAGGCAGCAAGTTTTAATGTTTATTCTGATTATTCTCTAAACTCTAATAGGAATATGTACATTTCTTGCCTTTCCCTCCTAATCTTTGCTGATTACTGAAACCTGTGTATACATTAACTAAAGGTTCATGCCTTTCAACCAGAACGTCAGTATTAGATTAACCTGGCACTCAGAACAATATCAGGTTTGTAATCCGTTTTAACCCTCCGAGTGGCTGAAGTCACAGACATGGGATGACAGCTTCCATTCACGACCCAGAAGAACAAGGCAGAGCATTTAGGAAGGAGTGTTAAATGTGCAGTTCCACACAGAAGAATAAGGGAAAGGCTACCGATAAGTTCAGGGACTTATCATTTCCTCTTGCTTAAATAAGTTCCAAATTTCATACATAAAATTGCCAGGGGAAGACACTGCTTCTGACAAAAGGTTATGACATTTTTTCTACACTATCACACTGGTGGTTAGCAACTACTGAGAGCTGTACTGTCCAGAGGTACAGAACACAGCTCTTCTGTATTTGAAAAAAAAAACAAACCAAACCAAAACAACAAAACCCCACAAACAAAAAAACCCCCACCAAACAAACAAAAAACAAAACTCCACACATATCTTTTGCCTCATCATGCCTTACAGAGCAGATGCAGGTAGGAGAGGAAAGGTAGATGGCACAGACACATAGGGGAAAAAAAAATGCTAAGCAATCCTGTAGTATTTCCATAGCTTTGAAGAGCTGGGATTAATTGGGAGGGAATAAAACTAAATAGGATACACTGAGATGGGATACTGAAAGAGGGGAGGGCTGGAGCAAGATAGAAAGATTTTAAGATAAGTGTGGAATGAAGTGAGACAGAGAGACTGAGACAAAGAGAAAAACAGGTTGGAGACAAGTAACCAAACCAGCACAAGCTAGGGGAAGGAGGGGGAAGAAAGAAAGAAAAAATTCTAATCAGAGCAACTTGGTATTGAGTCTGCTTTGCCTCTGAAGCTGTTGTACACAGACATACGGCAAGCAAGGAGTGGAGACATTTAACTTGGTGTTACTGTCCTGGTACTAATGAGTCCTCACAAGAAATCAATAACAACGTACCATTTGCTATGTACAATTTATGAGTAGAGCAGCACAAAATTCTTAACAAATACATTGCAAACCATGGTCCAAAAGAGCAAAAGGGCATCAACGGTACCAAAGTGTTAACAGATCAGTCAAAATGTTCCCAGGGTTTTTTATCACAGAAATTTGCATTACCCAGCACTTAAATGCTTTCGGAAATCCTCTTCCTCCTCTTCATCTTCCGGTGCTGTTGCCAATTCACTTGCTTTTTCTACAGCCATTTCACTAAGTCGTTGAGCTAAATTTAGTCTTCGAGAGCGAGAAGCGTACTTGATAGCTAAATTCACAACGTTTTGTGTCATGAGGTCAGCAAGTTCCAGACAGCGAAATTCACGCTCCAGTTTACAAGAAAGCTGAAAGAAAAGAAGCCTTGAGAGTTACACACTTCACAGTTACACAGTTCTCTCAAGACTCTAGGACCTCTATTATGGTCTTGGTGGACTGAATAAAGACAAAACACCAACAATCATGAGCTGCATGGTAAAGAAAAACTCTTCTTTTTCTTCTTCTTTCTCTCACCCTCCATACTGATAAGCAATAACAGTATTAACTGCAGCACACCTCAAAATGTAGTCTGTGAACGAGCTGGATTGCCAGTCACTAGCCAGACTTCTAAGAAGGATCCCATCAAAATTTAATCAAGTGCCATCTACTCAAAATAAAGTCTCATGGATTCTTTCTATTTTTTATTTATTTGTACTTACAGCAAACAGCTTCATTAGAAGTTCTTGCTGTTCTTTCACGGAGAGGTTTTTAGCATTTTCATCAAGCTCATAGCCATTTTTTGATAAGTAATCCACATGGTTGTGAAATACAACAGAACGCCAGTACTGTTCCTGAAAAAGGGAGAGAGATGTGTGCTGGAGGTCTGCGGAGAAAAACCAGCCCACATCTTAATGCCTAACAATCTACAACATATTTCATCAACTTATCCTTAAATGTTCCTTTTGTCTTATAATGGGGGTGAGGGGTACACTCTACTCTTTAAAAAACAGACCACACTAAGAACCAGCTGTATCCAAACTGATCCAAACAGTCACCATGTATGTTAAATTCCATTTATATTACAGGCTTTCAGCAGGAGGAGATCTACATGTTCACCAGTACGCTACCAGGACAGACAATTCTAGAACAAGTTGATTATTTTATCTTATAACTTCTGCCTCACAGCAAATTGGAAGTATTCCAGAATAACTCAGTAACTGTAGGAGTAATCATAATCTGTGAGACTGGTAAACAGCAAATATAATTCTTTTTGTTCATACTATAGCTATTAGACTAGGCTAGCTCTCCTACAAAATAATTATAAATTTATTCAAAACCAGTATGCTTTCATCAGATGTCTTGGAATAATCTACTGCTTTACCTACACAGAAGTACATGTTTCCCTCAAGCTAAATTAACAGCTCCTGGTGTTTCCCTTCTGTTATTTTAAGGGTGTGTGTGGAATACATACCCCATCAAATAAAGAACAAAGAGGCTTGACTAAATGAAGGAGAATTCATTAAAAATGACAAAGGGTTTATTATTGAAACTTTTTATCTACACTTCTATCAAAGAGAATAGATTTCGACCAGCATTGAACTGTCTCTAAGGTTGAGGTTAGAATTTTACGTTCATTTCTATTTTGTGCACTACGGTTGAACCCCACAAGACAGAAATATTTAAACCTATTAAAAAATTGAAGAATAAATACAGATATTCTTCTGCAAGTTATCTCCAGGTACGTATTGCACCAAGCAGCCTCTACCTTAAGAAAGGAAGTCAAGCCTGAAGGTGTGTTTTCAGAGTGATTGTATGAATTAGAGCACTTCATCTATCTTTCAAATAAAGACATTCCAGAAATTTTTTTATGCCTAAAATATTAAAAATCAGGCATTTTCAAGAGAGTCTTGATGGGGATCCCAAAACGTGCTCCCTAGAATATTAATCACTACTCACAAAAAAAATAAAGAGAGAGACTTCATTGGTCAGAAATAGATTACGTGTAAATATAACCTGGCATCAGCTCTAACAGCTTTGTTTCCTGTTCTTCTAGAACCAGTTGTGAACCAAACCAAATTGGAAGAGCTATACAAAACACTGAACCCAAATAACCTCCTTAGCCACACGTCTTCCTCAGAGTGCGTACTACCCTCTTTTGTAGTAGAGATGATTAACAGGAATCTTGTATAATCCCTACGATGGGGACATCTGAGACTATCAGCTGTGGACTCATCACCACTCCGTACCTCCATCTGGCCCTTTTCTGTTGTAACTTGGCAGTAAGGAAGTTTAAAAGATAATATTGCTACAGCAGGCCGTGGGAGCGTAGGAGGGAATCGGGCTCCTTTACAAGGAATACACCTGTGCAAGGGAAAGAAAAAACACAGACAATCCTCATCAGCTCCAGTCACCAGTTGTTCTACATCTAAACCATGTCTCCTAAGAAGCAAGGTACTTTAAGAGGATTTGTTCTTTAAAAAAGTAGCAATTAAATTACTGATTTAAACATAGCAATATGTAAGGTTGCATTATAAAGGGTTATTTTTACACTGCGACCAAAAAAAAAAATATTTTTAAACCAGAAAAGCACATACTGTTCACACCAGAAACTCCAAATGTGGCACATAACAGACAGAGATCTCTGTCTCACACCATACAAACATAAATGTAATTTATTAAAATCAGAAAGTACTGAACAACTGAAGGCCACTGGAGCACGAGCAGGCACCTCTACCATTTATTGATGAGCGGGTTTGGACTTCATGAAGAGGGTTCTGTGTTCACAACAGAAAGGGGGTGAGACAGATAAGCATATACTCAAAGCACGGGCTTATTATAGAAACATAGAATCACAGAATGGTTTGGGTGGGAAGGGACTGTTAAAGCCCATCCAGTCCAGCCCCAGCTCTCAGCCTGGCCTCACAGCAGAGCTGCTCCAGCCCTCTCAGCATCTGCGTGGCCTCCTCTGGGCCCTCTCCAACAGCTCCATGGCCTTCTGCTGTTGGGGGCTCCAGAGCTGGACGCAGCG
>WHYT01016306.1:89562-100924 GCA_009806455.1 Tetrax tetrax
AAAAAAAAAAAAAAAAAAAAAAAAAAAAAAAAAAAAAGCAGGAAGCATTAGTGTTCTGGCTATCTGTGTTAATTAAGGCATATGGTGTTTCTACAACAACCCTCCCCCCTTATCTTTAATATGCTACTGGCTTTGAATAAAATGTTCTTTGCAAGTCAGAGAGCAGCACTCTCTTTGTTGGAGGAGAAGGAAAAAACTCATGATGACAGACTCACAGTTGACCATCCCATCAATGTGCTGCGTCCTGCACATTTTTGGTGCATTTTCTGGAAGCCAACAGCACTTAATGATTTGGAGGAAGAAACAGACAGTGAATTGACGTTTACCAGTGATAGCAAATCATTCCCTTGTTACAAAAACCAGAATGTCACATAAATTTTAATTGAATTTAGTCTCCCACTAACCTCTACAATTGTGCATGACTAGCAAAGTGAAAAAAGCCTACATTTCAGAAAAACACGTGAGGTGATGGATTCTGCTCTGGCAGGAAAAGGACGTAGATTACTGAATAAAGAGGACTACAAACAAAGCTTAGTAAATAAAAGTCTAGGACACTTGTTGCAATATAGAGAAATAGAGTTATTTAGACATTACCACTAGCATGTTTTATGAAGTAACGGTTAGTTCTCGCCTAAATATTTGAGCAATTTTACATACAAAATTGTTCTTTGTGGCCACAGTTTAAATATTAATCTAATAACATACAGTTCTAATTTATCTGTGATTAATGATGTAGATTAGTTACAGGATTGGGTTCTTCTCAAAGGGACAAAAGGGGGAAACATAGTTAAGCAAAAAACCAAAAGCTTAAAACCAAACCCCCAAAAACCCTCAACAGCAGAAGCAGATTCCTAACAGCAACCTTTTTAGTAGCTTTCTCTGGCAAAAAGCAATCTTAGAAATGTGTCTGCCACACACCAGAGATGTGTGATTTCATAATAAAGTGCACACGCCTGTTAGCCAAGGCAAACAGCCACACTTAGTCAGTTACACATGACAAAACACTAATGAGTATTCAAAACCAATTTAGTAAACGAAGCATCTATGCAGAATTACATTTATTAACTAGATCTTTATTCTGCGTATTTACTAGCCACCTGGTTTAGTAAAAGTTGTTTCCAGTTTCTCTTAGTAAGAAGTGCTGAGTAAATTAAAACCAAGACCAAGAAAGCATTTCCTTGTGAAATATCTGACCTGAGCTGCTGGGGATTTTCATGGATGCCAACCACCCAGTAATGATCAGATTTTCCTTTGCAATGCTCTCTCGTGTTACACACCGGAATCCAAGTATTCCCAAGTCCTCGGTTCAACATCCGCACAATTCCTTCAGAATCCACGTAACATGGGGTACCTGGTTGATACAAATGAGAACAATTATTCTGACAGGCAACTAATTACAAGGCAAATAAGTCTGAACTGCTGGATACTGCTGGGAAAAGACGGTTTATGTCTCTCATATACGACATCCTCTCACCCAAACGGTACAACCTAGCTGGGAAAAAATTGTTTCCTTAGAAAGATGCACCACCTTCTGACAGTCAACAGTACTGCCAGTTCATTGACTCCAGATCAAATTTAAAACATTCCATGAAGCAACCAAATTCATTCTATTTGGGTAGATTCCCAAAGCAAATTCGCTATTTTACAATTACTTTTCCTGGCTATCATAAAAACTCCTCACTAAAGCAGTTTCTTTCTTTTTGCTGAGGAGGGCAGCCAATCAAGAACACAAGTTCTGATAACATTCAAGTGTATTCTATTCATAGTGGCAATATATTAAAGATTTCTGATAAATACATTGAAAGAATAGAAAAACAGAATTTTGTTTGGCATTTAGGAGATTGGCAAAAAAAAGTTGAAGTCCCAAGATCACCATTACTAAAAGGGTATCAATTAGCCAAATTCTCCCCTAAAATTCCCCCAATAGTGTCAAGATTTCTCAGCGTCACTCACGCAGCTATTTCATACCTTCTGCAGAGAATCCAACCCATACCAAATAGGATTTCTTTGTAAGAGAAAGAGGGTCTCCGTGCAAAACTTGCTTTTTCTTTTTTCCTAGCTCCATCAGCTGTACTCCAAGGCACTGGTTCCCATCAAACCCAGTAGCTAGGAAGAAATTATTCAATGACTATGTTAAGAAAACAAACCAATTGTTTTGTCTCTTTGTTAAATTTAAAGTTTTGAATCAAAACCTAATGCTAATGCAGGGTTATCCATGAATACCAGTCAGACAAGCAATTATTTATCATTTTGGACGTACAAAGCATGCATAACAACTATGTCCTTAATTTCTCATAGTAATGTCACTGTTATAAAATTCTCCCCTTCCCTAAAGGTTAATCTAGGCATCCCAGTATAAAACGTAGGCTTTGCTGTCAGGTGTCAAAGATCTGTGGGTTGTGACAGTAAAAGCATCATCAAGAAGAAAAGAAGGACAATAAGTAAAATACTTCTGGTGATTACATAAAAATTAACCAGTGTTTGGTGCCAGTAACGGATGCGGATTAAAAACATAACCCCAGTTCAAAAAAGACAGAAAGGAGAAAACTACCTCTGTGATAAATAATCATCAACTGCTCTCCATGCCCTGCCATGGACACCACTGGACCTGGGAGACTGAAGATCTCCTTCTGAACTCCTCCAACTGTAAACACACGAACTAGCAAGGCACTAGTGGCACAGGCAGCCCAGCCTTGACCTAGACAGATGGCCTCAACGTCTTCATCCTTTGGCATATCGACTGTCCACTCCTTGTTCGCGTCCCATGAGCTAAAGTGAATGCAGTGGAGCTTGCTAAAGCAGAGACAAAGAACAGCAGTCAAATATCTCAACGTAAAGAAAAAGACAGTATCTGACAATGACGTTTTTATCAGAGATCTGGAATCTGTGATGGTCATAGAAAGGAACTACAAGTTGTCATTTTGCGTCTCTTACTATTCAAGAACTGAAGAGCCAGCTTGACATCCAGCACTGCAGATTTAGAGCCTCTAAAGCCTGAAGCAGAGACAGCTTAGAGGTCTGAGGAGAGATTTTTCAGATGGAAAGAGGTCAGTGTCCTGCTTAATTAATAAGAACTGAAGGGGCTGGGTAACCCTAAATATCAGCCCTTGTTGCAAGTCTGTCATATTATGCAATAATAGCACAGAATGCTGTCTTTCGAAGAGAGGAAAAAAAAACAAAAACAAAAACAAAAAAACTAGGAACTTTAGTTCTGCCATCTTAATAAATGAAAACTGCCAATGATCAATTCACAGACAACCTGGCTTTTGACAAGATAACCCACTTCCGCTAAGAAAAAAAATTGTAATTTTCAGAGTCAGACAACCAATACCTACAGGTAATACTTTTAAAGGTAAAGGGTGTTTTTCAACTTATCACAACGCTGTATGTGTTAAAATAAGACGAAAGTTTTTTCTTCAAGATATTTCCACAGAAACCAGCAATAAAATATTGTTGCTGTTATTCTTAAATGCAAGAGCAGAATCTAGCTGGCCCAGCTGCTCACATCTTTCTATGGTTTTCGTAAACTTGTGTTCTTCACACTTGCAATTCTTTGGATATCTCCAAACGTGTCTCCTTAGCAACAGTGTGAAAAGAAATAGCATAGCCCTTATGATTTATCTTTGATCTGAGCAGACTGAAAAACTATTGCTCATGTTTATAATCTCCTTTGAGCTAGCAGTGCATGAAGTTTCCAGTATATATATATATTTGAAAAGGGATTTAAAATAAATCCTCAGGAAACAAAAATACATCTTCCAATATTCTTGAACTCTTCAAGTGGGTGGGTGTGAAAATCCTTCTCGAAAGCAGTTCCATAAATAAAAAGCATGATCAAAAGCCAAAATCTCAAAAAGTGACAGAAGCTGAAATTAAAAGCCAAAATATTTGAAACCAGCTAAGTGTAACTCCATACTCTGGGTTCTGCAGAGCAAGGCCATGACTTACCTTGCAAGTTCCTCTGTGCTTTCGCAGGCTAGTAGAACAGCTTCAGCGGAGAGGTCAGCCATGGTGTGATTCAGAGAGTTTGGCAGGTGTGTTGCGTGATGTATGGAGGTATCATGGAATTCTATGTCTATGGCATTATCTTGCTCATCATTGTAACAGCGAATGATACCAACAGAATTCCATACCTGGGAAAAGAAACCCCCAAGAAAATCAAACCTGTTGACTGCCCTAAACCAGCCTGCTATAACTTTCTCATCTGAAACAGCAGTAGGTGCAGGCTGGAGGAAGACTGAAGACTTGTGCAGTCAGGACTTGTAGTTTGTAGAACAGTTGAATTAGGCAGAAACTAGCTTTATGCTCATTGCTTAGCCATCTTTCTCCTTATAAAATTAAGTGTGGAGAAATTGCGTTTAGAAAGAATTAGTGGATGATTAATATACAAGTCTTAACAGCACAAAAACATCCACATATTCTGACTAAAAATAATTTTTAAAAAAAGATTTGCTAGAATTCAGTAGTACAAGCTTTATAGCTTGCTTTTGTTCTAAAAGCAAGTGTTTATTTCAATACCAAAAGCAATCAGAATATAAAGCATAGCATTATGCAATCTTTGCATTAACACAAAGCTACTTTCCACATTTTAGCTTCACACGGTGAATTGTTTAAAAAAAAAAAATATATATATTGGAAAATATTAGATTAATACACAGCAAGAACTGGATAATACTAACAAAGCAACATAGCCACACAGCAGCAAGGTTTACCATGAAGCGATGCATGAGGTGTGCAGGAGTGGAGCCAGACTGGAACGGCTTTTGCTTGGGGGTTGGCATTGGCCCATCATAGAAAGGCCGCTGTGTAGATGATGGTGGTAAAGCTGGAAAGCCACCAGTATGATCATAATCATCATCATTTTCCTTTTCAAGAAGATTGGAATTAGCTTTTATCATCCCAATATCTAGAGGTTTAAAAAAGTAATAATAATTAATTACATCTTACGCATATTATTACGACAGAATATAGGTAAAACATTTTTTAAAAGTCAAGATTTCTCAGGAAAAAAAATGGCAGAATATATCTGAGTAGAGGATGCTAAGAGATCATCCCGATAACAGCACTAAAGAGCTCTGGAAAATTCTGTACCTAGTGAGTTATCGTCATCATCATCCATTATTGCCCTTCTCAGATGGCCTGAAATTGGCATAAGGTCATCATCATCACCATCATCTTCATTAGCTCCAGCCTTTGGGGATGACTGTGGCTCAATCATATCTCCATTTAAATAGTCGTCGTCTTCCCCGTCAAAGAGATCATTGTAGTCTTTTGTCGCTGCACTGGCAGCCTAAAACCAGATTAACAATTGTCACAAAACTTCTTTTGGACATGGAATTCAAAGAATGGATTAACACATAAGAGGGAACTTTCAACACACAACATAGAATGTGCAATATAATTTGGCAACCTAAATAATCATGTTAATTTAAGAAATAAATGGTACCAATCACCTTGTCATTTGGTTTCTTTCCATCACCGATATTTTCCAACAGCCCCAGATTTCCTTCAGTATCTGTATAAGCAATTTGCCTGTATTTGGGGTGCCACGCCAGTCCACAAATTGAGTAATTTTTCTCATGCTTCATCCTAAAAAGAATTTTAAAAAATTGATTTTCAGAGAGTTTCCTGGGGCAGAAATCTCCCCATGAGTTATTGTAAAAAGTGATAATATTCACTACTATTACAAAGTGATGTTACAGTGATGCTGCCCAAAATGAAATAATTAATAGGTTACCTTTACCATAAACAGCTACTATAGAAAAAAAACCACAGCAGGTCTTCCTTGTCCGTAGAGAAAATAATTTAGGCTTTAAAAATCAAACAGAATCATATTCTTAAAACAACAGCTTCCTGATATATGTCAAAAAGACAAAGTAATTCCCCAGCAGTCACACATTCCAGAACCAGCCAGTTATAAAAAGAACATTCAGTTGTTCCTCTTGCACCAAACTGATGAATTAATCCTCTATCTTTTCAACCCTTTATTCTCACCAAAAATTCTCCCATTAATTATTTCTATAATCTGTCTTTAATTCTTAACATAGGCATTATGGTAACAATCGTATTTCTTACCCAAAATATTCAGACCGATAAATCATCCTTTCTCTTCTTCTCTTCCTCACTTAATCATACCTTCCCTCTCACCTTTTTATTTTTTTTTAAAAGAGATGCTTTAACGAACCAAGATAAAGTGCAATTTGTCAGTTTGTCCTTTTTTTTTTGCCTACAGGTGAGGATGACTGACTGATGTATCTGTGTTTCCCTCTCTCTTTAGAAAATACATCTTGGTGCCAATGATCTTGGGATTTGGGATGTAAGGAAAATCTGTTTCCATCAAAATTATCCTTTAATCAATTATTAGGTTAAAAAGTAATACAAGATATTTGCACACAGAAAACTAGACTGTGGAATTTGAACAAAATCCACATTCATGTCCCTTCCCTATTCTAAGAAGGAAATGTTTCCAGATCCTTCTAGCTATGCAAAAAGGAAAACAGTACATCACATGAATCAGAACATAATTCACAATGGACATGGTGGGGAAAAGGCAAAACAACGCCGCATTTCTACCTGCCACCAAGAGTTATGTTATTGTGGAAGCACAGAAATGACATGGCAGCCCCTGAATTCCCTTCAGCACGTAAACTCCAGCACCAGCGCACCTCACTCGGGTTGCACGAGAGAAGTGGCCCTGCCTCCCAGTGTCACCCAGATCTGACACATCGCTCTTGACCTGTGTGCCCTGGCTCCCTCTCCGTGGATGTGGAACGTTAGTAACTTACAGATTTACCCTGTGAATCTCACTAAGGCTTTTCAAGAGGCAGAGTTCTATATTTGCAACAAGAAGTTTTACAGAAAAGATAACAAAATTCTATTTCAAGAAAAAACATGTACTTGGAGATCTATGGAACAACGCTGAATACCTCTCTACGCACTCCTGGCTTTCCACATTCCACACCACTATACTCCCGTCCACACTTCCAGCTGCCAGATAGCGCCCGCAAGGAGACCAGGCCACAACATTCAAGGGCTAAGGAAAAAAAATAATAATAAAAAAATTACCAATGTACACACAGCATTCATATTCTAGAGCCAAGAACAGACAGATATTCTGGAATGAAAAAATAATAATGATCTTTAGCAAATCACATCCAGCCTCGTGTACTAGAGCTGGCTGGAGCTGGTAGTTCAGTCCAAGAGCAATTCTTGAAAGACAGCACACTTTTTTTTTTTTTAGAATATCCATCTTCTGTCATTAAACACGAGGTCGAACAAAACCTGATTCTAGACATGTAGACAGAAGCATAGTATATTTTGCAAACTCTGCACTAAACATAGCTGTAGTTATTTTAAACTTAATACAGTTCCATAAATTAAAATCCAAGACTGTGTGTGTAACACTAGGGAAGTGGTCCTCTTCAACCCAAAGGTTTCCAAGAATATACTGTGGTCAAGAGAAAGAAGGTGGCACAGTTAGGGCTACTACATAGCTAAACTTCAGCCCGGTAAAATAAAAAGTGAACAACTGATATTTGTATTCTGTACAGAAATAACACCCTTGACATTTTCCCTAAAAAGCTATGTATTTGGAGCAATTTGTGAAAACAGATGTTCTCCAGCTGCAGCTGGTGACTCACCAGCAGACCTCAGAGTTCCAGTGAGTTACTATAAATGAAAGAGAGCCACGTAACTACACGTTTGACACTCAGCTAGTATCTCTTGCCTTGTTTTCCAACATAAAGTAACAGGATCAGAAATGAAATAGAAAATGTGAGCAATCATTACAGGGGTGGGGGGGGAAGAGATACTGTCCAGAAGATAATTTTTAGCAGAATAATATTTAAATAATGGAAGATATATCAAGCATCTGGTTTATGTACCTACCTGTGTGATGCATGTATCCGATAAATCGAACTGACTATCCCAGGTTTCTCTTCTGTAGAGTTTAACAACTTTATCTACAGGAACAGCCAGCAACTGTTCAAAGGAAACAGGAATCAGACAATTTAGAACAGGTTACCGTTCAAACGGAACATTCTAACAGCATAGCTCCTTCATTGAGAAGTATTAGAGTTGTGACTGCTTCAGTATTTTACGTTCCCTAGCAATGCAAACCGAGAAAGTAAAGAAAAGAAAGCTGAAGTAACTTGAATTAAAAGGTTCTTTAATGCTTACCACATGCTACATAGCAAAGCATGCCTGTTTTTATTTTAATCTTAATTTCTTTCTGGCACAGAGCTGAAGATAATGACAGCTGCAGCACAAGGTCAGAAGTCCTTAATTATGAAAGACAGACATACAAATAGTTTTCAATGCTCTGAGCACAAGGCTTACGGTCTCCTTTTCCCTCCCTCCCCAAACCTCTTTTGATCAGGTTACAATTTCTCAATAGATCTTCTTTCAACAGCTGATTCCTGAAATAGTTCATTTATCTTTGATAAAACTATGTAAATGTTACTGCAAGTTTATTTTTTTTAGGATTTGGGGTTTTTTTAAAGACTTCTAACGGCTTGCTTTTTAAGAGAAGCTTGTATTTTTCTACAATTACTTACATGTCAAATATATGTGTGTGTGTGTGTGTGTGTGTGTGTGTGTGAAGAATTACCCTACAAATTAAAGTATTTGGGTTTATACAACACAGATATTGACACAATTTGTACTGCAGGTGATGTTCTCTCTCGCACAGAAAAGTCATACATAACGCTATCATAGCAGCCAGGTGTTTTGAAGAGTGGACATGGGTAGATAGACACAAAAGCTAAGGTGGGGAAACAAGATTATTCAGGTAAGAACTGTGAGAAAACACTGGAAAATACTCTTTAGATCCAGTATATTGGAATGTCAATAAAGGATGAATAGTTTCTGTCACACTTCTATCACAGGCAAGAACAGAAGCCATAAAACAATTTTTCCAAGTGGCCAACTTTCACTCAATTCCCTATCCTTTCCTTCCAAAGTATGGCAGGACATGCCTCATTTCATACAGGCTCACGTTTATCTGCTCCTTCTCCTCTCCTCCTTGCATCACCAGGTGTTCTAGACTACGTGCCGCAGAGATCTGTACAGCTGTACCAACTCCCCAAGCCATTCTGATTCCTGACCCACGCACAGGGCTACTGCAGCACACGCGCAGCGCGCTAGAGCTGTAGTACCTATCAGCACCACCTTGACTCACAACAGAATCTTTGTTCCTCAGGTGAAAAGGAACAACTTACTAAAGAAATATTTAAAGAGCAAGCTTAATGATGGGGTAAAATTTACAGAAAGTAAATCCTTTGATGCTCTGTGGTGAGCAATTTGGTATTTCTCTCATGTACACTGTTCCCTCCTATTCAGCACAACATGACTGTTTAATGTTGTTTTGGGAGGACAGCTGGACTACTGCCAAATCTGGAGCTTAAACAAGTAACCATTTCCACGTTCTCATTTGCCTAAAAGTGAACTTCACCCTAAATATTTTCCTTAGTCCCAGGAGCTCCAATTTGGGCTTACCCAGATTGAATTCTAGTGTTGGAGTCTCAAAGAGGAAAGAAGGATTAAGAAGTGGCTAAAACAATGCCACTTACCTTCCCACTGCCAGGTTGCCAGCCAAGCCTGCATATTGATTTAGCATTTATCACATCATTACATTTCTGCAGCAGTGGCCAGCTTGTTGTACATGTCTGAAAAACAAAATATTAAAAAATGAGTTTTCTAGCTTGGTGAAAATCTACTGTATAGTACAAGTTCTTAAAGGAAAAGTGTGGAAAAAGTGAAAAGGAAAAAAGATAAGCTGCTTTTGGAATTGAAATAATCTCTTTCATCCAAATACAATGGTACATTCTGCTTTAAAAAAACCCAACCAAACAAACAAACACAAAAAAAAACCCACAAAACCCAAAACAAACAAACAACTGAAAAAAATATCTTGCCAATATAGACCTGAAAAAATTTTCATGACAATACAAATACTTGCCACAGAAATAAGATCACAGAACAGGTGCTTTTAATCAAGTACAGAACAAATGAGCTCACATATTTTCAGGTTACAGAGAAATCTAACCAAATGCATTTGTCAAACCCAGATCAACCGCAGCAAGGCGACACACATCAGCCTGAACCTTGGCACAGCAGTATGAAGAACGAATGGCTATATTCTCAAATTATGGCACAGATGGATAAATCACACTGCCACAATTGCATCCCAGGACGCTGTAGGTCTAATTGCCCCAAAAGGCACCCCCAACTGTCAGTCTGGAACATGAGATTTCACAATAAAAGTAGGCTTTTGTTTTTAAAAATAGCAATCCACCAGTGCAGGGGTACATTTTCAACTGCACTTACAGGAATAATTCCACGTGGATTCTTATTCCAGTCAATAGCATTTAGCAAAAATAATCCCACATACATATGAAGAATTGCCTTATTAAACTGTTCACCTGAAACCCCCTTTTCAAGTTCTTTATAGAGTTCCAACAGCAGAGACGAAATCTGATTGTCTCACTAAATCTGATTTATTACAGGCCCTAAACTATTTCAGCCAAATACTGCCAAGCTGAGCCCAAAGACGTTATTTCTAATAAATTAATGTTCTTCAAAATGTGATTTAGGTCCTTCTTCAGAGAAATTGTTGTGAAGTTTGTAACAAGTAAACAAATAAAAGTGGAATATCAAGCCCCTTGCCAATAGCCTTAAAGTAATTCAAACCTAAAAGGCTGAAACGCACTGAGCTGAACATCGAGTCCTTAGAAAACCAGAGCGCGTGTGCCACCCGCAGAGAGCAGGAGACGCTGGAGCAACACTGTGTTCAAAGTCCCCCATCAAAGAAAGATCTCATCATCATGGGCATCATCTCGGTGATCCTGGCACCGTATCTCCCTTTTACTTGCACGAGAACTTCAGATGCAAGTATTTTTGTAAATCCTAGCAGCAGCTACTGATGCCGTATCATAAGACAAGAAGCATTTATTCCAGTGGGGTTATTTCAGTCTAGCTCTTCTCACTGTCTGCAAATTCCCAGATTTCTTAAGAAACACTTCGCTTTGACAGGGAGGCCTCTCACCTGATCTGCGATTTTCCATACTCTGACAGAACCATCACAGCTCGCCGATGCCTGCGCAAGAGATTTGTTTGTAAACAAATTAATAATTAAAGACATAGGAAATTAATGTTACAAAATTGAAAAAAATCCCTAGAACCAGTGCTACAGAGATACAATATATAGGCAGTTTTACAAAGCAAGCCTCCCTGTTTAAACAATTTTAGGACTTAAAACTTTCTAATGCTGTCTTCTTGATAATTGCACTCCACTCCAAGCTACTGTAATTACAAACTCTCACACTTCAAGTGAGCTGCTTATTCGCAGAAGAGGCTCAAAATT
>WHYT01016307.1:3433-29724 GCA_009806455.1 Tetrax tetrax
CTTTTTTTTTTTTTTTTTTTCCTTTTTGCATAGGTACCAGCTAGACCTGGAATTTAAAGTAACCAATACAGACTGTGGAAAAATTCTAGGTTTACCCTGGGAAAAAAACAAATAAATGAAACAATAGAAGAAATACTCACTTTAATTACCTGTAATTAGTGAAGCTGCTGACTTTTAGGAATGGAGTAAGAAAAAGACACAAAAAGGGACCAATCAACAAAGTTACAGTAATTATTATAAATACTTTAATTTTCCTCACTATAGCTTACAATTTGAGCAGGAACCCACAGTATCCTATCAGTCTCCTCTTTCTGTGCATGTTGTTGCTGTGGTGATGCTCCATCCCTCTTCCCCTGCCCACATCTGAGATGGAAGCCAAGGAGGGGTCAGGTTATCAGCCGGGCTCCTCCACACAGGCTTGTTCACCTGGGGGTGATTTTGGGGGTTGTTAGGGAGTTTATTTGTGTTTTTTATTTGACAAGTATGCCTTCTGCCCCCCACTATCCTGAATATTAGTTTTCTCTTAGAGAGAACCTGTAGATTAGACTGAGGCATGAGGAAGTTGGCAGAGAAGGACCACCCAGGGAGGGGTCGGAAAAGAGCGTGAGGAAATGGATAATATGAGTGTCCAGTGACTTGCCAGGCCTGATGCATGTTTCTAGAAATGCCTGGTTTTGTTTTGATAAGGGATTTAAGAGTGGTGTGGAAGCATAATGGGTGAGATCAGCAAGGAAGCGCCACGCTCAAGAGGCAGTGTGAAAGGATGGGCTCTCAGGCAATTGATGGGGACGCGTTCTCACGGAGGGTGTTGACCAACTGCGTTCCCTCTCTGCCTTTCCCCTCTTGGGCATCTCTTCTCCACCCCTCAGCCCCATCATTAGTAGGTGAGGGCACAGGGTGGGGACAGGCTGCTTTTTTATCAGGGTCCACAGAGCTCCTTGCTGCCAGCTGGTGTTTTTTGTAGGGGCATGGAGAAATGCTTTCTGCTGTCACTTTATACCTGACTCTGTGTGCTGTTACAACGTAAGTGGCATTGGGTCCAGGGGATGTGTTGCTGTGGAAAGTGCATGTGCTTTTTATAGTTAAATAAAAAGGTGTGTTTCCAAAAGCTGTTCTTGAATGCTGCGACCAGAACCTGACCATTTTATTTCCAAAAATCTTGGCAGCAAACTGTAGCTCTTGGGGTTGAGTATCAGTTCGCTAAGAATCCAAGTGCTGGAGGAATGTCCTCATGTTTCTGTACCCATGCAGCAGCCCCATCTTCCACTGGAGCCTTTCTATTCTCAGCAGCACGTGGGAATTCAGTGAGATCCGATAACGGCAATATTAATAGCAGTTGAGTAGGCGGCCAGAGACGTTGAAATTTAGCACAAGCCCACTGCTAGTTGGACAGCCGGCATGCTCCTGCGCAGCATACCTTGGCATGGGTTGAAGAATCCTTCAGACCCCCTGACGTCCTCCTCAGAAGCGTCAGTGAAACTGGTTGATGTCAGGATAGAGCACCTGGAATTCAATGAGGAGGTCAGGAGCGGACTTGTTCTGCAGCCTGCTGACCCACTCGGACTCCTGGGCCAGGGCATGGCTCTTCCAGGTCCTTCAAAGGGCATCTGGGAGATAGAACCACTGCCTTGGTGGATGGAAGTTCAAAGAGCACTGATACGTCCTTTTAAACAGAAATCCATTAAAGTTTCGTGTTCGTGAGATCTGTAGTATAGAGGAAGGGATAGAAAACAGATAGCTTTGGCAGCTGTTGGAGTTTCTGGGGTATTCGTCATCAAGGGAAGGGTTTGGCACTGGGCAGGGTGCATTTGTCACTGGCACATTCCTTTCTATCAGCAGTGGGAGTGTCTCTGTCCCTTCTTTCTCACCATAAATGGATTTGGATTTGTCTTATCTGTTTGGGCATGACCATGTGGCCACTTACCGGCAGATAACACTCATTTCAGGTAGGGAGATTCTCTGATCTAGCTATTTATTTATTTTTTTAAATCATAGATTGATATCCATATTTTAAATATGTTTCCACATGAGAAACAGACCCTCAGAAAGCCACACCTTGTAAACAGGATGCTGTAAAAAAAAATCTTCAGAATTTTGCTCCAGCTTTTGGTATCTTGCATTTGGTCTTGAGCTCCATGTGATGTCAAGTGTCAAAGTAGATTTGACATCATGAGCTGCTAGTTGCTGTAATTTAATACATATTAGGATGTGGGGGAACCAAACCATATAATGTGTTAGGAAAACAAAATCCAAACTTTTGAGTTTACTTGTTAAAAGTTTTGAAGGAAGTCAAGCCTAAGCATAGCTACTTAAAATGCACTGCTCTTTTGTAAGGAGGCATTGGAGAGGTGTATGTGTAAGTGTCAGCATTACCAATGGATATATTTTATAATATATTGAAGTCCAGTTCATAGTTCTTTGAAGTACTGTAATCTGCTGGCTACTGTAAGGTATGTGAACGTCTTGTACTTTTTTATTTTCTCCTGAATTTTTAAAGTACCTCAAAGTGCATTAAAATAATACTAGCAAGGTTTCCTCACTCTTCAGAGCTAAGCTTCAGTAGATGAAGGGGAAGCACAGAGCACCTCTGGCTGAGGAGCACGCTAGAAAACAGATGAGCGGGTTAATTTGGGGGTTTAAATTATGTATTAGGAAAAACCCAAACAAAGGAACGGGCACAGCCCTCTGGTCCTGATGCACAACGTGGGACTGCTGCATGATTCAGGGTCGTGTTGGCATAACCACAGGGACAGCAAACAGGAGCGACTGGAAGGAAAAGGGAGACCAGGAAATTCTTAAGCTAGAGCTGCTGCCAGAGACTTTGTATTGTCAGGCTGGGGCCTCGGTGACTAATTTTGCTGCTTGACCTTGAGCAAACAGCAGAGCTGAGAATAAATTCCTTGAGCTGCGGGTCGGCCTGCTGATCTGCCGTGCCACTCTGCTTTATTCTTGTAAAGTGGTCCTCGTTAGAGGAACGTACGTCGGTCTGTGCGGGCTGGGTGTAAGTGATGTTTGTGAATATACATTGCGTTCAAACATAACAGAGATATTTGCTCTAAGCGTGTCACCTGCTAACAGGCGAGAGCTATTTCTGTCCTCTTTGTCTTTTTTCTGTTTGCTAAAGGATTGACGTAGATGAGATGATTTACACAGAAGGTATTATTTCTCCATGGGTGGTTATTTCACATCTTTTCACATCACTTTTCAACTTGGAATCACGCAGTTGTGCTTAATAATTATTATAATAACTCCCATATATTGTTATCTCGTGGCCTTTAGACTTTCACGCTGCGTTTTCATAGATGTTTTCCAGGATGGCTAATCTTGAAGTTGTATGTAGGCCTTTACTGAAACTACTGCCAACAATTAAGATTTATACTTTGTGAATTACAGTTGTACTTTAAAAAATTTTGACGATTTTGAGTTGGGGTCTGACATTGGGGTTAAATTAGGTAACGCTGAGGATTGACATTGCTTTTGTTTTAAACTTTGGAATGAATGCTAAAATACTGATAGTGGCAGGAGCAGATGAAATATTCAGAATAAAATTATTTCTGCAAGATCTTAACTGCTGTCCTTAGCGGTTTCCGTTGCTGAGTTCAGATATCTTTAGCAAAGTTGCATTGTTAGTGAAAGGAGATACAAAAACCTCTGGAAAGACTGAGCAGGTAATGTTTGAAATGACACGAAATGGTTTATTAAGTGGTGTTGCATTGTCATTTGGACAGGAACCCACTTCTTTCAGCAGATTGTTTTTTAAGATGCAGCCTTGGCTGTGCCCTCCTGAGCAAAGCAGCTGCCTGCTTATAGCTTTCAGCATAACAGCCCTCATTTATTCAAGCCAGAAATCGGGTTATACAGATTAATATTTTCATGAAGAATATAGTCTGTACCAGGTGGGTTCTATGATCATTTTTGGATTAAAACATCAAAAAGTAGACTTTTTTCCACAGTTGCCCATTTATTTGCACTGATGAAGATACTTTGGCCAGTGGGTTACCCCTTCAGTTCCTAGAATAGCTTTCATAGGACAAATGTCTCTACAAGCAGTGCTTTGTAAGCACTTCAATACTATACACTTATGTTCAAAATAAGGGTATAATTTTCTGGAAGTGTTTAAAAAGCTTAAAGGCTATGTTGCTGAAGTTCTTGCACTTCATCTTCTAACTGATTTCTTCAAATACAGTGTGAGAAGCTGAGGTTTTCAGCCCTGTGTGTTTAGGACCAGACCTGAGAAGCGAGCAGAGGTGAGAGCAGGAGCTTGCTGTTGGGTAGCAACAGGTTGTCAGAGAAGGCAGAGTCGTGCCTCCTCTCACAGCAGCAGAGAACTTGCTGTGCTTCAAGTTGGTGCCTCTATCTTGTCTGTCCCCTGCTATCAACGGTACGTGTTCAGAGCTATACACAAGACCCCCATTGAATTCTTTGCATAGCACTGCATAGTATTTACATTTTGATAACACTTTATGAAGGAAAACTTCTGTTTAATACGATTATTTAATTTTGTGTTTTCATTTACTGCAGTTGAGTTAAAATCTTGCTTTTTTTTTTTTTTTTTAATTTGATGCTCACAGGAAAAAGTAATTCCTCTTAAAAGCTTATCAGTTTCTATCACCCTTCTATCCAATAGGGATTTGGCCAGCTATTTTAAATGCAATATACTGAAGGGTAACTGCTGTGCAATCGCTTGTGCGTGTAAGCAGAGAAGTGCATCATGAGCTTACCTAGGTTGCACATATAAAAGTCTCTTATTTAATTAGGAGAATGATAACAAGTGGATCCATGCTGCATCTTCTACAAGTTGCATGCCTGGGAGGAGAAGCAGCTGTGTGTTTGTAGGTGACAAATGACTTTTAAGGCCTTCCAGTAAGCTAACAGCATTGCTTCTTTATTCAGGATTTTCTGTTGGAAAAAAAAATATACCTTTTGTTTTACACAAATTCTAGGACAATATATTAATCACCCAGAATCCTCCTTTTTTCCTCTTGCTTAAAAGCCATCAAAGAATTAATATATGCCTATATAAACAAGGAACTGATTGCTCTAGATTAGCAGGGGTTTTCTTTTTTTTCTTTTTTTTTTTGTTGTTTTCTTTTTTTTTTTTTTTTTTTTTTTTTTTTTTTTTTTTTTTTTTTTTTTTTTTTTTCTTCTGATTGGACTACATCTGTCATGAAAAGTTGCTTAAAAGGTTTAAAGACCAGTAGGTGTAGCTAAGGAGAGTAGTAATACAAGTGAAGAAACCTTGCTCACAAAGAGTACACAACTTGTCCATTTGCTTCTGTTGTTAGCCAGCAAACACACAGAGCACAGTCAAACATACAGAGCACAGTCTCTCATTCGAATGTGTGGTATTTCCCTGCCTGCATTTTGGATCTCATTATTTTATGTGAATCTCTTAAGTTCTGTGTCATTTATAGACCAAGTACACGAGCCTAGAGTTCTTATGATCATTCAGGTACAGAAAATATATTAAAATATAAAAATAGCTGAATGTTCCTCTTGTTGCAAACGTTTGAGCTTAATGATCCCAGAGAACTCTTGGAAAGCAGAAGTGGACACTATCATGTTCAATCATGTAGTTTTGCCCTACATGAGGGTTGACAGCCCCTTGGGTACAGGCTCCAGCTGACTAAGGGCAGAGTTCTTCACAGCTTTCTAGACTGCTAAAGTTTGGAAGCAAACTTTAAGGCATCCTTAGCAAGGGCATACATGACCTCTGCTTTTATAATTGCAAATAAAGGAAGAAATTCTGCCCTCATGAAAAGCTATTAGACCTTGAAACTAAAGAAAATAATCCTTTAAAATGTTCTCTGTCAGGTATGAGAAGCATAATGCTGATACACACCACTATAATAATAATTTTCCATCCTCTGCTTCGGAAACCAACCTGTCTGTAGTCAGTATATTAGGTCATGGTCATGATGTGTCCTGCAGCATAGACATTGGAAAATAAATCCATGTACTGAAGAAAAGGAAGAGGAAATTTTTTTCAGAAGTAGTCTCCAGTGAAAAAAAGAACAATGGTGTGTTTTGAAAGGTTTTTTTTTTAAAAAAAAAAAAGTGTAAATATTTCACGTTAAAGGAGATGTGTTCCTCCTTATCTGTGAGGAAGAGGTCACTATCTACGAAGCATGTCTGACATGTGATATCAAGGAAGCTGCAAGTGGGATTGCGCAGGTTGGATTCATCTCAGGACTTTGTGTTCCTGGCAGCCTGATTTCTTTACAGCGCAGGGAATGGGCATGGCAATGACAGCCGCACCGAGTGGGAGCGGGCACTCTCAAACTAGGAAGAAAGAGAAGGAGGAATGGTCTGTGTTCCTGCTGGCTATCACATTGCATCAAATGTTGTATTTCTGTGAAGAGTGCCATCGATGCTACCCAGGTCCTTTCAGCATTTTGCTAACTCATAACCATCCCCTGAAGGGCTTACTCTACCTTTTCCCTGCAACCTTTGACTATCTGGTTCCTAAACAGCCAGATAGGTGCCCTGATACATTGTTGGTCTGACCTGTTACAGGGCTCTGGGTAGCTCTTTCTGCCTGCCGTATGTTAATTCTCTGCTTTTTTGTTGGAACTCTGTCACCATACTGTGTGTGAAGCTTGACACTGAACCAGCCCCAAACCAACAGGATTTGGGGCAAGTAAAAAGTTGTTTCAGTGTACTTAAGCCATTTGCCCTTCCATAAATGTTGGTAATGTGGATGGGAGTGTTGTTCAGCCACTGTCTGCAGTCCAGCCCTGAATACTTACACTTGAGGACTGAGTCTTTGGTATCCCACCGTTGGGAGGCTCCCATTGAAAAAGTTTATTCTTAAAATGCGCAGGAGGAGAGCAGGACCACTGTGAGCGTGCGTTGGTGCACTTCTGAGGTGTGCCACAAATTGGCTATATTTAAAAAAAAAAAAAAAAGTTTACTGATGTTAGTGATTGCATATTTATTAAATATGTTTTGGCAACACATATCTTACTTAACAGCAAACCAAACCCCTCCTTCCAGCCCTACAACATGTCTGTCTAGATGTCCCAGTCTCAGTTGCTCATTTTCTTGTCTGAAAAATTCTCTCTAGGCTGAAGTGTTCTCTGTGCCTGAGGCAAATATTTAGAAAACGTAATACAACTGAGGAAAAAGAAACAATTGAATCTACTTTCATATGGCATGGAAGATCTTCCTGGCTAATAGAGGCTATATTTCCTAAAGACATTAACTTGTTTTCCACTTTTATTTTTTTGGTAACTAAAAACCGTAGCTAATTAAAGACGTCTAGAGCCTTCCTGAGTACCTCTCAAATCAGAAACTGTAATAGATCAACTAGTTTCTTGCTTTATATGAAACAACTTAAATAGTACTGAGTTATGACTATTAATTCAAAGCTAAATGCTTTTTATTTCTTTTGGAACGTAGTTGCATATATTATACGGGCCTCTAATTGGGCTTGAAACCTTTTAAATATTGTATAATAATTACATTTTGAGTCAGATATTTTAAAACTGTTTTGGTTTTGTTTTGTTTTTTCTCACTCCCTGCCCTGCTTCAGACCAGAGGAGACCAACAGAAGAGTGAAAAATGTAAGACGCATCTATTTCAATGCTTTCTGAAACAATTTCACACTAATTCTGATTAATATTTTTAAAAGACTTCTGTTTATGGCACTATCATGTTTACCTTATTCTTCAACTGTTCATTTAGCTGATGCAAATTAGGGCCAACTTACAATAATCTCTATGCAGCTTATTTTCCTAAATAAATACAATAACTTGAAAGAGTACTTACAGCTGCTTACTTGACATACATGAGATGCATCATAACACTCTTTAATTGGTTTTGATGTAGATCATAGCTAGTACTGTGAACAAGATTTTACAGTTCAGTGTGGAAAACATCTCTAAGAGCATGCTGAAATTCTTTTATACTGGTACATGGTATGAGAGGAAAGTAATTGAGTTTGTATTTGGGTTTTTTGTTTGTTTGGTTTTAGGTTTTGATTACGTTATACTGGCTTGGGAGAAAAGCTCAAAGTAACCCTCATTATAATGGTCCGTACCTCAATCTTAAAGCATTTGAGAAGTTATTAGGGCAAGCATTGACCAAGGTAAGGAATCCAAAAAGAACAGTAAACAAACAGCCTGAATTTTATAGTTTGCTATACATTACAGCATCAACTCTATACAATCTCTTTGGGGTTTATTTTTTTCTTACTTTAGAGAACATAGTAGTTTGTTTTATTTGTTTTGCTTGCTATAAAAGTCCATGTGAAAGGAATGATTTTTAGCTTACAATGGTTCTTCTGCTACCCATATAATCATGAAATTCAGAGTCCGCCTGCTCTCATTGATGTGGTAGTTTGTGAAGAGTCCTGTCTTGATTCTCTTTGGCTGAGATGAGAGAAATTTAAGACCTTGTGCTGAAACTCCTATCCAAGCTGTTGTATATGTTGTTTTTAGGGGTTTGCAAGTGGTCTTTGTTCAAGTTTGTTTGTGCACTCAAAATGCATTTAAAAAATTCTTGAGTGAAAACTCACGTGTAACATTTAAATCTTAAATTATTGTAAAAGTCATTTCAAAACTTACTCCCATAGGCACTTGAAGAGTCCAGCCACCTGAATAGAAGTGGCAGGGATAGTGGGTACGGTGATATTTGGTACGTTGACCGGGGAGAGCCCTTTTCGTCTTCTGCTAGCCATAAAAGAGACGATTCCTTTGATAGCTTGGACTCTCTTGGTTCAAGATCCTCCACAAGCTTTTCATCAGATATAACCTTGAAAGGTGGCAGTGAAGGTATGTTTTCCCCTTTTAAATCTTTTGTTGACATATGTCATATGAATGTGGGAGAAGACAGTGTATGGACCTAGTACTTGGGGTGCCCAGTACTTAATTGATTTGAAAGGCAACTCTAGTTTTGCAACTGCTGCAGTTGCATTTTGCTTAAGCAAATATTAACTTTTAACAGTTGATAGAAACAAAGCAGTCCACTGTAAGCACATGAATTTTCCTAGGAAGGGTTGCTGGGACTTTTGGCTCACTGCCACATTAGGGTGTGTGTATGTGCACGGTATTTTCCTGTAGTTCAGGAAGGGAAATTGCTACTATTCAGATCCTGATGGGATCACCTAAAATTCAACAGTTGCAGAAGTCTCTTGCATTGTTCTAGTGTGGACACATTACACCCCCTATGTCTTCACTCCATGTGTGAATATTCAATAGGGTTTTTTCCTGCCTAGGAAGAAAACTGAATAGTAGTTGTCACTTTCGGTAGTTTTTCAGGGAAGAAAAGTCAACAAGAAGAAAGTTTGTGACATTGGATCCCTACAGCTGTACTCTAACTTGTGTTTCTCTCTCAGTTTTAAAATTCAATACAAATTTTTCTAACTTAAAGTTAGAAATTTTTCTAACTTAAAGTTAGAAAAATAGTGATCTTTTGGATTTTGTTCCATGTGAATAACATAAAATCATTGGGCTGAAGCCACATAGGGCACTTCTGAACTGAGCAAAGCAACATGTAGCCATGTTACATTATGTGACATATGCTGGGCTTCTGCTGGGCTTCATCTGGTGAGATGAGCATATTGCTATACTATTTGCTGTTAACTTATCTTTGTTAGTAAATTTGAGTGGCAAATATGTTTTTAAATAAAAACTTCTGTGCTGTTTTACATCTTCAATTTAGAAGTTAGCGCTTTGTTTTCTGCAGGGAGCAGTGATAGTGAAAGAATGGAACAAATGTAGCAGAGGCATGCAAACCAAACTTGGCTTAATGGACCTTATCGCAACTTCACAACAAACTTCTAAAAAAATCTCCACTACTGTCCTGTCGGTAGTTCAGCAAGTTTGCAGCCAAAACATCTTGAATATGAGGTTAAACTGATTGTAGAAGATACTTGTGTCTAGAGAACAAATTTTCTACCTTCCCTTTTCTCCCATTTCTTCTAAGGTTGCGACAGTGACACAGACTCAGAACTGCCTTTCAAAATGCATGACTCCCATAAAGATGACAGATCTTACCGTAGGATTTCTGTGATTGAACCGAAACCTACTGCTGACTTCAATCGCTTCTTACCCAACAAAAACAAGCAGACAGCATATGTGCCGGCGCCCTTAAGGAAGAAGAGGACAGAGAAGAATGAGGACAACAGGAGGAGCTGGGCAAGTCCCGCCTTCACAGAGTCAGATGGAACATTTTCAAGGTACTGGTGTGCGGTCTTCATAAAGCAGACTTTGATTTAGGACTTATAAAATAAATTATTTATTTATTAGTTAAAGAAAAGCTACTGTTACTGCAATACAAAGAAAAGTATTTGAGTTTTCATATTTTAATGAGGGGGATGTTTTGGTGTGATCGTGTGATTGGTTTTTTGTTTTGGTTTTAGTTTTATGCTTTGTTCCACATAACTAGTTTTCTGGTATTTGAGTAATGATTTGAGGCTGGTCAGACTCCAGCTAGAGAGGATTTAAATGATCTTAAATGCAAGTTCATGAGAGCTAGACCTACAGTTTTAGTTTCTTATTAAAGCGTTCCAAAATACGGTGATGAATTTCAGTTTTCTGGCTTCTGGTGCATACAGATGAGATTAGTGGGCAGTTCTTGGGTTTCATCATTGCCTTCATGACTTCACTATCTTCATTCTGTTCCTGTTTTGGTCAACCTCAGTGGACGTGAAAGGAATCCTTTAGCTTCCTGCCAAAATAGCAGAGCAGAGTATGGGCTCACAGATCCAGCTTCCCTCCAGATGATCTATGAGTATGACAGTGGCTCTGATTCAGAAGATGAAAGAAGGCTGCCTGACGTGGTTATGGATGACTTAGCAAAACGTAGATTTCTAGTCAAAAAGAGTCCTGTAAGCTCTGCTGCACCTGGACATCATTTCATGTTGCACAATGACTCTCCTAAATCTTGCTCACGAGAAAGTTATCCAGCTGGTCCACTAGCTGCAGTGCTTGAACCACTGAGGTCAGAGATACTAATCCAAGATCCAGTAACTATTGTATTACTTAAATTGCAGTCCATAAATAACTCCATAAAGCTAGCCTTCTAATCGACATTTTAACACAGCTGATAATTTGTTATGCATTTTCTGTCAAACTTCATGGCTTTGTTGGAGACAATAGGATGCTGATATAACCATTTAACTTTTTTTTAAAAAAACCCCACATTTTATTTTTGCTGGTGCTGCAGTGATGGAATTGAGAACTAATTTGCTTCATTCACGATATTGAATTCCTGAGCCAAAAAGCATGTCTTTTTTGCATTCTTTATGTCAAGTTGCTCCTAAAATATCTTAACTGATTGGGTATTTTGAACAGTAACCAGAGGAGGCAGAGGCAATTGGATACTAAAGAGGAAAACAAACCGAGAGTTAACATTCCTTCAGAATTATCTGGGTATTTTGATGAGGACGAGGAAGAAGAAATAGGCATCCCAAACATTGAAAAAGATGATCTCTATTTTCGCAAACTAAGTTCTTCAGCGGCAAATACAGTTGTTGCTTTTGACAAATTTCTTCCTAAGTTTTGGACTCCAGAAGAAGAATTGCTATGGAAAAAAATCAGGAAATCCTCTTTCAAACCCTGGTATAAAGAGATTCAAGGGTTCAGGTGCGTTTTCATGCATGCCCCTGTTTCTCTCCTGTGTGCAAAAGCTATAAATAAAGTGCAGTTGTATGACTTTATTTTTATTTTTCATTTTTATTGCCAGTGTAGCAGCAGGATATGATTTATCTTTTTTTTTTTTTTTTCTTTTTTTTGAGAAAATAATTGAAATATTATTTTCATTGCACTGTTGCCACTGTGGATTTTACTCAATGAGTATGCTTTGTGGTTTTTTTTCTCTTTCCCTCTGCTTATTCCTTGTGCTGCTGCACAGTAGAAAGAAATCAGATTCCGAGGATGAGGAGTTTACTTACAAACAAAGCTCTACCATTGTTGCTAACCAACCAAGACCAAGTTTTGACTGGAACAGTAGTTGCAGAAGGGATCAGAGCTATAAGCCAACTGCTGAATATGTGGGAAGCTCATTGTCACAGATTGCAGAAGGAAAAATCTTGGAGGCTTCTGATCAGCCCAGGTTGATATCGCTGCATGAGCTGTACTCTTGCTGCATCAAAAAGAAATGGCTAGACATGCAACAGCTAAATGAAATTAAACCACGTCCTGTGATGTCACGCTTTTTTGGTTATTACTGTTTTGAGGTTTTGGTCTTGTTTTTTTTTTTAAATGTAGCTGTAAGTTGCTGGTCTTCTGAAAGAAGTAAATGCAGAAGTGTAACATGCTGCATAGGGTTACTGGCTTTGTGTGTGAGCATGTAAGCGTGCTGGTTCTGAGCAGGTTTGTATGCCGTGATAACCTTGATGTTGGTTGACGTGTGCTGTGCTACGGTTAATGGTGGTGAATGCCAAGTGGTGTAGTTGTACTGCTTGGGGTACTGGAAGTCTAAACCAAATGTATATCACAATACATTGTGATCTGCTTGTCTCTTGCTGGTTAATGATATTTTTACTTCCCTCCTTTTGTTTTATATGCTTCAGTCAGTTTTCGTTACTTCAGGCCCTGCAAAAATACTCTGACTACTTGTCTTCTGAAACGAAGACCAAAATTGATCCTACTTCTGGCCCTAGGCTCGTAAAATGTAGAAAGAATATTTCCTTTGTACCAGGATCCAAGCAAGGAGATGCGGAAAATGGGTATCTGTATCCAGATTTAGAAAACGATGACTTGTTCGTTCGGAAAACTGGGGCTTTCCATGTGAATCAAGTTGTTCTCCAAGACCCTCGGTATTTTAAAAAACTCTCTGAGCAGGAGCCTCCCCTAGAGGGTGAGATAATTCTGCAACCCAGAGAGGGTGAACCTGTGATTCCAGATTTGGAAAAGGATGACATGATTTTCCGTAAAATCCTGTCTCAGAAAAAAGAGGTGCCTTTATCGGGTGCTCCAGACAAGTATCAGCCAGCTCTCTTTCCTGACCCGTGGAGTCTTCCGGAGGAGATTCGGTCCAAATTTCTATGTTTACTTGAAAAAAATGCGACACCAGAGGAAAGAAAGAGCAACGGTAGAGTGCTGTCACCATCTTCCCGCCATAAGAAGGACGATATGCTGACCCGCAAGATTGAATCTTGGAAGGTGGGAAGCAACATCCAGCCAGTAAATTTCATCCCGGGTCCATGCAGTGAGGAAGACTGGAAGAAGTGGGAAGCAATCAGGGAGGCCAGCAAAGTTAGACACAAGAAACGTCAGATGGTGGAGAGGTCAGGTTGTGTCCTGCACGGATTGCGCTTGAGTGCAGTTGAACCCTGTCCATTCAGAAAAGCATTGTCTTGTGCTGAACCATTTGTAGAGTGCCAATCTGCTATTTGTTCGTGACGTCCTGGACAAGCTTTTTATTTGCTTTGAATAGAAGCTCATGACTGCAATACCATATTTTCAACAACAAAATTCAAATGTTTTCTAGTTTTAGGCTGCTATTTTAGAGAAAATATATTATCATTCCTTTAGGCTGAAAGTTCTGCATAAGTTCCTTTGCGTGGTTGAACAGGAATAGTGATTATTCAAAAGACTGTGGAGGCTAGAAATATTCTATTTTTTTTCTCCAATATAATTGGTGACAACATTTCTGAAACACATGTATACTTTAATGACAAATTCTGGAAACGGGCATTCTGATATTCTTGCTTGCACCTAAGTTTGAAAATACTTCTAAACTGACTGGCCACTGCTTTGAAATGATTAGATGAGGTGAAAAAAAAAAAAAAGTGTTGTTTTGTCTGCCCCAAGTCACAGTTCATGCAAGGTGTGTGTCCATGTAATATTAAATTCCACTGTGACTTATTTTATTTTGCCAGTGTTTCCCCCCTGCTTTCACAGAGTCCTGATTAATACTTTCCCCTAATCCTTTCCTGGTATACTCAAAACTTCTCTTCTCTGACTGAATACTGGTTTTTAACTACTTCCTAGCTCTCATTTGGATTTTGTACTTACTGGGGGAGAGTAGGGTTTCGAATGTTTCCTTAGCTCTGAAAATACGGCATTGCAAGTTGCAGTTCTCCCAGCTACGCATCATTACTTTGTGACTAAGACACTTCAATGGTCCAGTTGATACTTTGATGTTGCTGCATTTAATTTTTAAGCTTATTACTGTTAACAGTGCGAGCTTCGCTGAGGTATATTTCTGAAGTGCTTGAAAATATCTCACATTTTAAGAAATAATTCAATAGAATAAAATACTTGTATTCAGTAATACTAAAAATCCTCTTGAATCACACTGGATTAATTTGGTTCTCCACTTAATGTGCTAAACTTCTATAAATGGCCTTTTATTCTTATCCATTCCAAGTATTACTTTCATGTAGTACCAGAGATGGCTGAAGTAACAACCTCTGTAAGCTAGGCTTCTTGTTGGGACTCAAGCTGAGATTAATTTTCATTTCTTGAAACGAGTATCTTTTGAGCATCATGCTGTTCAGCAGTACTGGAGTAAATGGTGCAGAATTAATACCGGGCTCTGTGCAGTATTGCTAAATCATAGGTGTAGGAAGCTTGCAGGCAGCCTTGTTCTGTCAGTTTTCTGCCTGACTTACACATCATGCAAGTCCTGATGTGTTTTTTGACTGGTGTGAGATCTCTGATGTGCTATTCCATGCTGGCTGATCCTCAAGCTTCCAGTTTCCCCTTCACCTAATGAGAGTGCTGGTGTACTGGTGGTGTTAATGTTGTTATGAATATCAAGACACTGAATCTTTTCTTTTTTGGTTTCTGCTTTCTCAGACTGTTTCAAAAGCTTTCTGATGAGCAAGGGTAAGTTTTATAAAAGCTTGAAAGATCATAACACTACTTTTGCCTAATTTTTCATTTTTTGTGCATGCACAGTAGCTGAAAACTCATGCTGAAAACAACTTGTGCATGCTGCTTTGTTTTTCTGTGCTTGGGCAATTTAGGGAATGAATGTAAGAGACTAAAAGCTATGTGTCTGGCAAAAGTTCCCTCTGGCATCTGAGGTATCCGAGTTACGGTTATCGGGCACTTGGAAAATCTGCTGTAATATTTTATTCCTGCTGCAGTGAAGTACTTGGTGTTCTGTATTTAAATTAGACTATACAGCTTTCAGAAACATGAAGATTAGTAAATATTTTATTTTGAAGGCTATACAGCTAGAATCTGAAGATAATTAATGACATGGTATTTATCATGGGATTGATTAATATCCTGCTGTTATTTTATATACTTCAGGTTATTGAATCCTCAGTGGTAAACTTACTGGTTAGTGCCATGTGAACTTAAGCATTGTTTATGATGTACTGTAACTCAAAGAGAAATTTTTTTTTTCCACTTACTGTGTGGTGGCATGTTAAGTATTTGGTTATGCATGGTGTTCTATTTTTTTTTTTTTTTTTAATGTACATTTATTTATTTACTTATTTATTTTCACCCTAAGGGAAAACCTGGTACATGACTAAACACTTCCAGAAGAAGCAAGAAATATTTCAGAAGAAGTTAGGTGTTAGGGAAGGGACACTCAGAAGGCTGAAGTCACTAGATTTGTGAAGTTAAGACTAGAATTGAAACTAACATCCTGTTCCTTGATAGGAGTGTATGAATATACCCTTACTTGGGGTACATTGTATTGAGGTCTAGATTTTCCTGTTTTGTTGCAGGAAGATAGAGAAACTCAAGAGAAGCAAAAGGAAACTCTAGTCGTGTAAGTTTTTTTGAACGAATCTGAAACAATTCTGATATTTATGTGCAGTTTGGTTACCCCAAACCATTTCTACATGCAATATAACTTAACTGTTGTGGGGAAGGAGAAAAAAAAAAAAAAAAAGGAGAGAGGACTGTACAAGGAAAGAGTTTCTGCAGTTGTGACCAGGATATTTCACTGAATTTGGAATCCTTCCCATTCAGAAAATAGACAAGCAAACAGGTATAATGAGTTAATGCCCTAGCCTTTATTTTTAGAGGCCAAAGTCCAAAGTCTTATGTTATCAATGAAAGTGAGTTGAGCCTCTTGGGAGGAAGTGAGGGAGTCTGGTTTGTTAGTTCAGATCTCTCTTGGTATGCAAGAGATTAGAGCAAGGCCCTGTGCTCAATCAGTTTTGTTTTTAACATGTTTTTCCATCATATCAGAGAAGTGCCACATTTTCAAGTCCTGTTAGAACTTGGTTACACCCCTCCATCATGCAGATTTTGTTTGGATAAATGCAAACAAAAGTATTCTTGAAAAAATAAGAAAACCCAGAAGCCTAGCTTTCCTTCTGTATTACCTCATTGAACCTTATGATGGAACACCTGCGTTTTGCTTGGTGCCTCAGAGGTGGTCCTATACCTAAATTTAAAGTCCTGTTATGCTTATCACTGCAATGTGAAAGAATAAAGGAGAAAATAGCATTGGAGAGAGGGGGGGAAGCATGAAGGGTGAGCTTTGAGGAGTTTAGATTAAAGGAAACTAGTGAGTCGAAGTTCAAGAGGGAAACTTGTCGCTGTGTTGAAGAACTTAGTGAGAAGATGACTGGAGAGAAAAAGTGAAACAATGGGAATTTGGACTCGGAGCTCAGGGGGACGCCTTTTAGGTTCAAGATTAGTAAAGAGAGTAACACGTTTAAACAGAAGTAGCAGTTGGGTATGAGAAGCTCAATGTGAATGATCAGAATGGAGCAAATGGAGCTGCTACAGAGCTGCTTATTCCCTTAATCTGATTTTATTTGCTCAAGTATGCGACTACTGACTTGACTGCTGGCACTACAGCACGTCTCAGCCTTGCTCATTCAGCTGCCCGTGTGTTTCCTGCTTTATTCAAAATAACACTTGAGAATGCTCAGTTGCACTAATATAAATCTCTCTCTCAAAGGTTTCACTTGCATAAGTGATGGCTAAGATGTGATAAAACCGAGTACTCTTTTTTTTTTTCTTTCTAGGAGTAAATCTTTGAATGATGTCAGTGCAGAGGAGCTGCAGTCATTGCGCAAAATCCGTTACGAAGAGCTACAAAGGATAAAAGAACAGTTACAAGAACAAGATCTAAAGTGGCAAGAAGTAAGTACTGCTTTTCACACCCACTTTCACGTGTTCTGCTGCAAGGCTGGCTGCACCTGCCTTTAGTGTCCCTAGAAAACAGGCTTTGGCATGTGTGCAGCAATTTGAGGCTTCTAAAACAATCCATCTCATGCAAGTACTAGTGGTCTTGAGGATGTCTGTTTAATGCTGAACTGAAGTTATTTTAAATATAGAATCATAGAATCATTGGTTAGGGTTGGAAGGGACCTTTAAAGGTCATCTAGTCCAACCCCCCTGCAAGGAGCAGGGACATCCCCAACTAGATCAGGTTGCTCAGAGCCTCATCCAACCTGGCCTTGAATATTTCCAGGGATGGGGCATCTACCACCTCTCTGGGCAACCTGTTCCAGTATTCCACAACTCGCATTATAAAAAAATTCTTCCTAATATCTAATGTAAATCTATCTCCCTCTATTTTGAAACCATTACCCCCTGTCCTGTCACAACAGTCCCTACTGAAGAGTCTCTCCCCGTCTTTCCTGTAGGCCACCTTTAAGTACTGGAAGACCACTATCAGGTCTCCCCGGAGCCTCCTCTTCTCCAGGCTGAACAGCCCCATCTCTCTCAGCCTGTCCTCATAGGAGAGGCGCTCCAGCCCTCTGATCATCTTTGTGGGCCTCCTCATGGACCAGTTGGAGAGGGTCCAGTCCTTATGTTGGGGGCTCCAGAACTGGATGCTGTACTCCAGGTGGGGTCTCACCAGGGCAGAGTAGAGGGGAAGAATCACCTCCCTTGACCTGCTGGACGCACTCCTCTTGATGCAGCCCAGGATGTGGTTGGTCTTCTGGGCCACAAGGGCACATTTCCTGCTCGTGTTGAGCTTCTCATCTACCAGCACTCCCAAGTCCTTCTCTTCAGGGCTGATTTCGATCCATGTTCTGCCTGGCCTGTATTTGTGCTTGGGATTGCCATGACCTAGGTGCAGGACCTTGCTCTTGACCTGGTTGAACTTCATGAGGTTGCATGGGCCCATCTCTTCATTCTAAGTATCTGACTAATGCTTCAGGTTAAGACTTTTATATATTGTAATAAAGCCTTCAACCTTGATTTCTGTGGGCATAAAGAGAAGTTAGGGCGCAGTTTCCTGTGTTATCTGAAATTTGTGAATATTTTTTTTTTGTGAAACTATTGGGATGTCTGAGTATTTGATCCTTTGGGAGAAGGGAGGGAAATATTTCCTCGTGCAAATTCTTGAGGCTCCTATCCCCTAATAATTCTGTCTTAAATTCAGCTTGTAAACCGATGTGGTGGCTTTGCACAGCTTCATAAGGGTATCTGAAAACCTTTTGGTTTTTATTAAAAACTCTACTTGACAATGATTACCAACAAGAAGGTGAAATGAAGAGCAGACCATAGATGTTTATTTAATACACTCAGTTATAATATTCAGTACTGCTCTTAACTCAACTTTGGTATTTCGTTGAGAATATTGCTAGTTCACATTGTGGTTTTACAGAAAGGAAGAAAACATAAAAGTATATGTTTTCAATTTAGAATTTAAGACATATTTAATCTCAAGCTAATGTGTCAGTCTAATATAGTAGTGGTTTGGAAAAAACCCAATATGTCAAACTCCAAAGCCGACAACAAAGAAATACAGATGGCATTTGCATTAGTTTTAAACTGTGTGTCATTGAGTGAAGTATTCTAGAATAAAATTGAAAATGTGAAGGGCAGGGGGGGGAAGGGCAAAACATGTTCTTTTCCACTTGCAGTCCAGTAATTACAATTGTTAACTTTAACAGGCAGTGAACCCGTAACCCTAACTGAAATATGAGAACCCTTTTATAATTTAGGGGGAAGGTGCATGAAAATGTGACCATGATGCAGACATGCAAATATAATCAGGGCAGTAGGTAGAATGTGATGGGATACCTCTGTAGATTTATGAGATCTTGAGAAAATCTGATTATATACTTTTATGTTATTCTTACAGGATCTAGCAAAATGGAAGAATCGTAGAAAGAGCTTCACTTCCGAATTGCAAAAGAAAAAGGAAGAGAGAGAAGAAATAGAAAGGAGAGCCTCGGAAGTGTCTGAAAGGAGCACCAAGTCACTGAAAGAAATGCAGCAGGAGAGGTAATGACCCTGATGGGAGTATTATGTTGAAGAACTTAAATCTGAGCATTTTTATTCCCTTAAATTCTTGAGCAGCTTTTACTGGCAAGTTAAAATTGATTCTGCAGAGATCTCGGCAATTTTAGTTGCAAATTATAGTGTAGAAATCTAGGCAATTGAAGGGTGGAATATAGTCTGCTAATGCATTGTTTTCACAGAATGTTGAGCATTTTTGCTCTATAAATGATATTTTACTTTGCTATCCATAAATAAATGTATCGAGAAGTCAGTATTTGCATCCACTTTAAAGATGTTAAAACAATACTGTTGAGCTGGATAATTGCCTTTTTCATTCTTGGATCAGCTTAACAAATATTTATCTTTCCTCTGCCACTATATTTACTATTCTTTTAGCCACTGTGGATAAATACAGCCAAAATTTTAATGTATATCTCAGAACTGTAAACTTTTTCTTGCTTTGTCCTCTATTCTCAATTGTTCCTCTGGGTATTTACAGAACAAAATTCTCCCCAAAGAGTAACAAGTGTAAACAGAGTTGCACAGTACCATTTCTATTGGTGACAGTATTTTGGGGGTTTTCTTTAAAACACATGAGACAAAGGGAATATGCACATGGCATATATTTATAAAAGAAATTTAAATAAGTGTTAAACCAGATTGTTTTGAGTTTCTGTATTTTTTTTTTTTTTACTTGTGAGGACAACAAATAGTTTCTTGAATAAAAATACAAATGTATTTTTAGAATCAGTACTGTAAGAATCATAAAAATTATGTGGTAAAGATTCTCTGTGGTGGTTGTTCCTTTATGACAAAGGGATGAATAGCAGAAAAAAAAATCTGAACTTCGGGACATCATCTTATTTTGCTGTCTAAAGTTCAGTATAGCATTTTCATAGAGCAGAGACATCAGTAGAGCTATACAGTTCAGGCAGTGTTATGATGCTACCTTCTTCCCATTCTTTCATCAATAAAATCCAAATTTCTGAGGATATGTAACTTGAATAGCTATATCGTTTTCTTGGCAAAGAGGTTTCTGTCATGGTGGCAACCTGATAATGTGACAGTAGCATGCCTGAGTGTTGAAATTGGGAGGAGGAGGAAGAAGGTAGGTTTAAAAATACATTAAATTACTAATATTTTTAAAGCATGCCATTCATTTTCATTTACTGGAGATATGTTTCTCAGTTTATGCTCTGTGTTAAATATGCAGTAGTTGAAAGACTTAGAGCCCCCCTGTTTGTCTGGTAACTTTGGTATTTTAACATGCTTTATCCTCAAAGGAAGGACAGAGGTCAAGACTCCTACGGGCAGCAAAAACATGAACGCAGGTGGACGTATTCAGTGAATGATGATGTGTTTAGTGAAGAAAAAGCACCTTCCACACAGTCAGCAGGAAAAGATTACCATTTGGAAGAAGATATCTCCTACAGCACTAAATACAGCAAAAGTGCATATGCCGCACAACCACGCAAAGAGAACCCACCGGAGAGCTCGGCCACTTTTGAAGCTCCCGCTCCACCAAAAAGCCTGGCAGAGGAGCAGAGCTCGGCTCTTTTGTCTGCCCGCTACTCAGTGAATGCTCAAACTGGGTCAGCTCAGGTTTCAGCTTCTCTCCCGAGAAGTTACCAGAAAACTGATACCTCTAGGTTAACATCTGTGGTTACACCAAGACCTTTTGGTGTCCACTCAAGAGGAATCTCGTCACTTCCACGGTCGTTCACGGTAAAATTCCGCGTTATTCCCAAAGTTTGTAAATGTCGGGGTCTTGGATAGCTGGGGTAACAGTAGAGTTTTAACATAGATTGTTTTTTAAAAGATCGTGTGCTGTTTGATGAGGACTGTGTTAATAGAGCAGGCAATTCTGTCACAGCTTTAGATGTTTACTTGTGTTTCTGTACTTAAAGGCACTCCTAGAAATAAGTCTGATAAATATATTTGATAGAATAATCTTTTTATTACTCGTAGTAAGTCTTCTTAGATGTTCTGTATCAAAAAACCTACCTTCATCTGATGTAATTGTCTGAAGCTAAGTTAACATAACTAAGTGTGTTAAAGACAAATTTTTCAGGTTATGTGTTTCCTCTGCTCTGCTGATTTTGTTGAAATTAAAATAATAATACTATTATTATTTTAATGCTAGTATAAAATTTGCCTGCTCAATAAAGCACTGAAACACAGAAATTTATTTCCCCCTCCCCTCCCTGATTATGATGTTGATTTTCATAGCTTTCTCCTAAATCCATATTTGTCTCAATTTAAAAAATGATAAGAACGCAAATCATTCTAAGCAGATGATTTTAACAAGTTGATCTTAAAAAGTCTGGACTATTTATTCTGCAGGCGCTTCAAGAGAAAAAAAAATATGTTGCTCTTCTTTAAAGTGAGTAATTAGTAATGGGTCCAGTAACCAGAATTTGCATGAAAGGGAAAGGGTTTTTTGTTAAATATTTAGATTGCTGAAAGGTTAGGGATTTTTTTTTTTTTTTTTTGAAGCACGTATTTACCAAACTGTCATTTTTGTCCTAGATGGATGATACCCAGAAATACAACGGAGAAGTAGAAAAAGCTAAAAGAACTCAAACTTTGTTCACTAGCAGTTCATTTTCACAACCAGACTCTGCACACCCTCTCTCCACTAGTGCAGTCAGAAGCAGAGGTGAGGAGGAGGAGGAAAAAGAAGGTGTTCAGTCAACACCTCCTCCTAGTTTGGCATTACCTGTAAAATCTCAAGACCAAGATGCTGGAAGCAGTATTCTTAAACCAGAGTATTGCTCTCCTCCTGATTCTCTTTCACTTGCGTCTTCTACAGAAAATGTGAGTCTGCCAGAGCCTGAGAATTCAAAATCCCTGGTAAGTGTGGAAGTAATGTGATTACTTAGTGTAACTGAATGCTACAGCAGAGCAAAAGAAAAAACAAATAAAACTATATCTAATGCAAGTATTTTGTTGATAGTAAGAAAACAGCTCAGAACTACTATTTCCTTTGATTTAATTCAGGGGAAAGAGAATATTTGGGAAGAAAATAATTGGTTCTTTTGCTGCATTTTTCCCCTACCCTTAGTATGTCCTGTGCTTAATTTTATTTATTATTCTAATTCAAAGTAGTTATTCTAAATATTGTTTGATTCTTGCAAAGTTTTTGTTATTCTCCAAATTAGCACATTGTGCGCACAATCAGGTACGTTATTTAGATCAATGATCTCAGCTTCTGTAGCATTCATTTACACTTTTAAACTAATAGCAGAAAATAAAGATAATCTTTTCAAAGGCTAGCCCAAACTTTAGTATCATACTATCCTTTTTTTCATTTGCTGTGGCTTGAGCCCTCCCTTTTTTAAAAATAGTAATTTACTTGAAATTAATCAAATCAATATTCATATTAATTAATTTTGAAGCAAATCACCATTTCTTTGTGCTTATCCAGCAGTTGGGCCTTTCAGGTGTTTGGGTTTTTTTGGTTTTTTTTTTTTTTTTTTTTTTTTGGAATGTGTATCTTCCAGTGCTGTTTCCTCCAATTGATTGCATGTTTCACATGTAAAAAATGACCACCAATAGCTTTAATTGTCAATACCTTTCTGTTATATCTAATGATGTGGTTCATACCACTTGACAGATTAGAGATTAATTCTTTGCATTCCTGATGCTGCTGTAAAAGTTAATTGTGCCAGTTGCTTGGGTGAGGATCATAAGACCTTGGATACTAATTTATGAAATCACTTCCCACACCAGCTTTTTATAAATTCAGTTACTTTGAACCATTCTTCTTCCTAATCACTTGTGCAAAATGAATGCATTTCAGTTTAATACTCCTGATACCCCTTGGCCATTGCAATGAAATTATCATCATTTTTTGAAACTGTGATTGTTGTGTAAGGAAAGAGATGATGATATTTTTTTTTCCTGTGTTGTAGCAAAAACAGGCGGAGGAATTACTGTCCTAATCCATGAAAACATAGATTAAATATGGGTTCTTTGTATCACTTTAAGTGAGCCAAATGAGAACAGAATGTACTAGGTCTAATTTTTTTTTTTCCATCGTTACTCACAAAATTATAAATTGTCCTTCCTGCAAATGAATAATGTGGGGTGTTTTAAATGAAAAAATTGAAAAAAAAACCCCAACATTTTAAAAGCTTGTGCTGTGCCTCAGACAAACTATAGTTTACAGAGTGCCAGTTCCATTTGACATCTTTGTAAAGCATTGCCAGAGTTGAGAGACTGATATAGTTCCCTAGTCGTCAGGGCAATAACACCAGGTTTGTGAAGTACTAAGTGTTTTGGAGATGACCTGTCCAAATGATGAAGTTCAGTGCACAAGGTCGCATTACTCATCTGACAAGAGGTAGGTTTGAAAAAGAGTTGAGTTGGGGTGGTGGCAATAAAAATAACACCACTAGTAATTTCCAGGAACACACTCAAATTCAGAAGCTTTATATGTGCTCTAGCCCAATGTGCTAACCTGTCTAGTAGTAGATTTGCTTTTAATGTGCTGTTACTCACTTAAGGGCTTGGGTTGTATGGGAGCATTTGCAGGCTAGTATTGTGTTTTGAAGGAAGGAGTTAATTTCTACCCTTGGCTGTAACGGGAAATGTTTTGCCAAGAACATTCCTGTAACACAAGGCAAAACCTCAGGATGTTGCCTTGCCATGATGTTTTCTTCACAGTGCTCGGGTGCTGCTGAAGCCTCCTCTGTCTGCGTCCTGCCCAGAGACTCTGGCTCACTACATCATGCTGTGCAGTGCTCCCCGCAGATGCCTGTCCCATCCTACCAACATAGGAGCTTTGGGGAATTGGCTTAGATACCTAGATTTCTAAATATTTTAAGTTAGAGAAAATGAATCCCACCCTTCAGGAAGGCATCTAAAATGTAGATGTACATTTAGTACACCAAATTTAGTACACATGTGGGGATCTCCTCCATGCACGCATTGCTGGAATACATCTAGTTTAACAGTGTTTGACAGAAAGAGTCTGTAATTTTTTTTTTTTTTCCTTTTATAACAATGTCAGTTCCATGGTAATGAACTGAATAGCATGCATTTGGGTATTTTAATTGTTTTTTAATGAGTTCATATTAAAATGTTAATATATGCAACATATGTTCATAATATAGTGTGGGATTGAAAGCAAGTGTTACACAATGTTTTCCTAACCATGTATTTCTGTAGTTTAAAATGGTAATGTTAGATTTTTATTCTAATTTTGAAAGCATCTTGAAAGTCCAGTGGAATGGAAGATCTGGATTCCAGCTAATTCTAGGATCAGTTTTATTATCAAAGGCCTCCATTTCAAAATCCATAGAGAGCTAGTAGTATTTAACAAAAAAATAAAAATATGATTGTTCACCCAAGTAAACCTAGTTGCAGCACTGTGCCTAAAGGAAACTGATGATGCCCACTGTAGGATGTGCAAGAAAAAATAAGATGAATTACTATTATCTGGCTTTTTCATATCTCAGTTTGACTGATGTGCTCTCAGGAGGCAGTGTTTTCCACAAATTCACAAGACTATCCATGAAGACCCATGTAGGGTTTTAATTTCCTCAAATTTCTTACATTTTGTAGCATTATGCTACAACACATTTAAACTAAGAGAACTGCCTGGCTAAATATATGTATAGTGAAAATATAAATGTAAACTGAAACCATACTACTTAGACTAAAAACCAAATTAGTTACTTAACTGACTTCAGTGCTGTTTCCTTTGTCTGTGATGCTAATAATAGATGATTAAAGTGCCCATTGTGAGCAGCCTCACTTATTTAGAGGATAAACTTTCCCTCATTTGGATTCCTGTGATACCAGATACTGTAGTGTCATGTTTTATTTTTCAGGAACAGTACAGTGAAATGAGAATCAGTATGAACCAGAGACCTGGCCACAGTCGCAGCTTTGGGTTTACAACAAATTGGAGTTCTTCAGGGGCCTTTGTACAGACAGTTGAAGAAGGTAAATGTGAATTAACTGCATAAATTTTTGGTCTTGTCTTTAGTTTGCAGAGGCTTTTAAATTAAGACATTTGCTGTTAAGAATGCTGCAAATATTTTAGAAAATCAAGTGGAGAACTGAAAAATCAGTATTTAGTTTGATACTGTGTTTCTTTGAATCCTCATCTCTTGAAACAGTTTGAATCCAGAAATACCAAAACCACGTTTTTCTAATCGAGGACACTTCTATAACCACCGAAAAGGCATAAACAAGATTACTCAAACATTCACCAAGGCTCTAACAGAACAATAGTAAGGGGCACATACACAGACTTCTAATACCTAGATTGTTCCTTTCAGCTAAATTTAAAAGATTTCACTTTGTTTGGTTTGTAAACACATGCAGAGGAAACTTATTTAGGAGGTAGTATGTTTATTTCAGTTTTGCCTTTTTTAGTCATGTTGAATTTTGGAGACAGTTACTGTTTTTGCAATGTCTAAATTTATTTCCAGTGCAGTTTTTTTTTTTTTTTCATATGTGTTAATACTGAGGAAAAGCAAACATTTTTATATCGAAATGAAACATACATAAAGTTTATTTCTAAACTTTAGTAGTCTTTTGCAGAGAACAACAAGCTCAATTTTCTTAAGTAAAAAACGCAAGAAAACACAACAAAAAATAAGCAAATAATATGTAATGCTTGTTCTTTCCCATTGCCAGTAATAGTTGAGGAATATTGAATTGTGTCCTTTCTTCCAGCTACTACAAGATCATCCTGAGAAAGAAGAAATGACTGGAAAGTTCTCATTTACTTAGCCCTTGATTAAGCTTTCCAGAGAGGAAAAAGTACCATTTAACAGCACTTACTGAGCAGCCTTGATTTTTTCATTTTAAATTCAATTTTTAGACCTCTCTTCACTATAGCTGGGTACTTCTCATAATTGGATTGTAATCCTTAATATTGGCTCTGCATGAAGAATAACTTTCCATTTGCTTTCCCTGCTGCTAGGCTTCTGGTTTAATTTTGTTACTTGGAGGCAGAGGACCTGTAAATGAGGAACCTGAGGGTAGTGAATGTTCCTGCTGGTCATTCATAAAGTTCCATGTGGGCTTTATCCCCAGCTCTGTAGGCAAAGAGATGAGGAAGGCCTTCTAGCTTTTGTCTTGGTTGTGCTTTATTACCAGTCTTGCAAGAAAAGGCGCAAATTATGAAGATTGAATGGAGAATCTTTTTTTTTTTTTTTTTTTTTT
>WHYT01016307.1:29744-105311 GCA_009806455.1 Tetrax tetrax
ATGAAAGAGGTGGACAGCCCATTGAAAGAGTAAGATGTGCTTTCAGCTGGGCACTTCTAGTTGTTACATTTCCTCTTTTTAAGAATAATACTTGCATATCCAGTCAGACCAAACTTTTTCTCAGTTTGTAACCACTGTGCTGTGTTCTCCTGCCATGAATTTCAGTAAAGAGCAGGCTTTCCCTTCTCAGTGACCTCGCAGTAGGTATGGGGAGGACCACTGTTAGGTCCCCCTGCAGCCTCTCTTCTTTAGGCTGAACAAGCCCATACCCCTCATCCTCCTCTCACAGGGCAAGTCCTCCAGCTGTGGCCATCCCAGTGGCCTCCCATGAAACTTGCCCCAGTTTATTGATGTCTCACTTACAGTGGGAAACCAAAACTGGACACAGTATTGTCAATGTGGCATAACAACTGCTGAGTGAAGGAGATAGTCACTTCCCTCGATCTGCTGGTCACGCTAGCGTTCATAAAGTCCCATCACTGCCAGGGTCCCCTCAGCCCTGCTCTCCAGCCCATCAGCCTCCAACCCAGGAGTAGGGCTCTGCGTTTGTCCTTGTTGAATGTCAGGTTCCCGCTCTGAACAGCAGCCCTCCCCTCCAGCTGATCAGCCACCTTCTCCCTTTTGGTGTGGTTTGAAAACTTGATGAGGATGTGCTTCACCTCCTGCTCCTCCTTGTTACTGGTGAACATGTTAAGTGAGAACAGGTCCCAGAATACATCCCTGGGGAGCTCTACTTGTAACCAGCCTCCAGGCTGAGAATGAATCATTAACCGCTACCTATAGAGCCTGACAGCCCAGCCAGTTTTTCACCCATGTGGTTATTCTGCCCTGTAGACAATACCATCCCAGCTTTGATACCAGAGTTTTGTGGAAGATCATGTCAGAAGCCTTAATACAAGGTGGATGGTGTCCACCACTCGCCCTTCATCCACAGATCTAGTCATTTTGTCAGTGAAGACAACCAGGTTGATTAAGTGTGATTTAGGCTTGACAAATCCATGCCAACTGCCCCATCACCTTTTTCTCTTTTGTGAGACCAGAAATACCTTCCAGGAAGACTTTCTCTGATTGTCTTGATATACTTGTCATCTTAACTAGCTATGTGATTTTCTTCAGGTAATAACCTGCATTTATCCTTTTACTACTTATAAATTACTCTGTATTCCATATATGCTTTCATTTCAAAAACTAGTTAAGGAAACTACTTGGCAAGCAAAATTGACTTCTTATAAGTGTTCACAAAAAGCTTAAGAGTTAAGTTTGTAACATGTTACAGTGAGACCCATTTACTACATATAAAAGAAGATAGTGCTCGTTTTTATGGGAGTTTTCAACCTTTAAGCTAAAAATGAGGTGAAGAGAAAGCCTTAGTCATTAATCTAGACCTTGTTCTGCCAGCTTCCCCAATGCCATGTAATCTTTATTATTTCAGTCCTTTCTCTTTTACCCACCCTATCTGCAATCATTTTTGAGACGGTGTTGATGTAGGAGTGCACGTGTCTGCAATCAAACACTTACAGGCATGTAGGACAAAGTAAATTTGACCCACTTGCTTCAAGTTTTAGGGTTTTTTTTTGTATGACTCTGAGCTAGTGTTTATCTGTTCTAATACCAACACGTGGGAATAAATTAGAGATAACTAAATACACATGACAAATGAGTGAATTTGTTTGGTTTTGCTTTCCTTTCACTAATTTCTTTTATGTTCTGGACAGTTTATGAAGAACAGCAATACATGTTTTATGTAATATAAACTAAATTTTATGTAATATAAACTAAATTCTCAATATAGAGAGCATATGTAGATATAAAGAAATCATCAGTAGATCATCAGTCTTGGAGGAGCTGGACAGAGAAAGGCAACTGGCACCATACAACTTTTGGCACCTGAATTGCCATTTAGTCTCTATAGACGTCTCTGGAGGTGAATCAGAGCAGAAGAGCAATGTAGGTGCCCTGGTTTGCATTCTTGAGGAGCCCTTTTAGTCACAAGCTATAAAGGCAGTAGAGGCAGAGCAGCTGCCCAAGTTAAGTGCCAAATTTGAGTGGTGTAACTTATCCTGGCTGTGCTAGGTCTACATGTGCAACATAGAGACTGCTGCTATTCATTCAAATCTGCACGGTCTGGATGTGTTTTTCCTTACGAAGAGGAACTACGCAATCCTTAAATTTCCTTCCTTTCCAGAAATCTGAATTGTTAAACCACTTTTTCCTTCATGTGCTTACCATAACCAAGCTGTGGTACTGTTCTCACCTCTGAACTGGGTCTCATCCCAATCAAATTACCTGAGTAAAATGAACACCACCTTTTTTGGTTCCTACGGCTCCTTCTGTCACAACAGAGAAGAGGGAACTTATGAATTCTGATGTCTTTCCTTGAGCCTAAAGCATCCCCTGTACCATGATCATATGTAGTCAAACTATGTGGTACTAAAGCTCTTAGATTTTGAAATCAGATACAATTCTAAATGTTATATGATGTTGTTAAAAATAGTAACTTCCCTGGTAGTCTCTTCAATAGTGTTTTTAATAGTACCTTCCCTTAACAGATTTGAAAATCCATTAATTCTTTAATATCTTCCTAGCTTTAAGGAGATGAACTTTTTTTTTCTGGTTTATCGCCCATGTTTTCTTCCTCCAGATGAAAACCCTACCTTTTCTTCTATAATATTGCTTAAAAGTAATTGGTGTGTTTTGAAAATTTCACTGATAACTACTAATGGAGTTTTTAGTCCATACTTTAAGAAGAAAGCAGAAAAATAGAATGTGGAGCTATGCTCTTCTAATGCTGTAGTTAGTGGGGTTTGTTAGTGAGCTATGATGGATCACTGTTTGGTGTAGTATTAGGAAACATAACATTTCTTCCTTTCTTAACATCCTGCGGTGCCAGGAATATTAAAGGTTATTTGAATCCTTAGTGGATGATCCAGACTTTAGCAGCATTTTACTAGTGAGTCAGAAGAAGGTCAGGATGAAGCATGTGGTGTCTAAATTCTTCTGTCATGCTTCTCTGCGTTTGTTTCTGATAATGTAATATAGTATTGTTCTTGGTGTATTTTAAACATGATATGTGGATTTCGCTGCTTTATTTGGAAAATCCTTCTATTGTGTAATTAAAATTTGTTTTCTTTTATTAAAGTGAGGATTTATTGTGCAACCTTGAAATACATTTTTGCTTAGCTTTTGCATTTTATATTCTGTTAAAGGAATAATTGTTAATGGAAGAACCATTCAGATGTAATTCATAAAATCTTACTTGGGCAAGTCAGTGTGTCTCAGCTCATCCATTCTCTGAATTAAATAGTAAAAAAAATTATTAACTGGTCCTGTATGCTCTCTATCCTTAGGCTGGTGAGATCACTTGCCAATGTTTAGTAGCAGATGAAAAAGAGTATAAAGTGCAGTCTGTGTTGCAAAGTATCAGTAGGATTCAAAGTCCAAGCTGCAATAAAATTTGCTCTGAATTGACAAAATGTGTTGAATCCAGAGAAGTCTAATGGGACAGCACCTGGCAGAATCTTGAGACCAATTACCAGTCAATTCAGAACTAACGAACTATTTTAGCAAAGCAATAAAGCAGCATGTTCTTGTCAGAGCCCAGAAAATGTAAATAAGAATATGAGAAAGCTGGCTTTCACTGGAATTAACAAAGTGGAAGCTGGTGGTTTTTGGCAAATAAGAGGATTACCCAAACTTTGGCTGAATTTCAGCTAATCATTAGCTACAAACACTGTGGTGCTGCCTCTCTCTCGCTATCCCAGATTATAAAGGTGAGTTAGTGAAGGCAGGGGTGGGCCCAGAGGCTGTTTATTAAATGGGCTAGCCTGAATGTAAGTGCTTGCAATTCTGAAAGACAGATGTCCTTTGTCATTTTCATAAGTTTCAAATTGAAATGCTACTCAGATATTAACAAAGTTTAATGATCTTATACTCACAGTGCAGTAGATTTTTCAAAAATTTTCTGAATATCCATCAATAAGCATGTCTTTGGGGAAAAAAAAAAAAAGATTCAGTCACAAATGGGGTAAAAAAACAGTTTGTGAATGGGACCATAATTTTTTTTTTCTTTTATTATCTTCAGGTAGCCCTGCAGCATTTTGTCAGCTGCATGTAGATGATGAGATCATTGCTATCAATGGCACAAAGGTTTCACGTATGGACTACAGTCAGTGGGAAGAAGCCATCGGCAGAGCACTAGAAACTGGAAACCTGGTCATGGATGTCAGACGATATGGAAAGAATGGTGAGTTGTTTCGTCGGGCAGATACAGTATGCTCTGTAAGGCAAATAAGCTTTGTCTCTGCTGCACCTGACAGCTGAGAGTCCTTATTACCCTTACAGTAGTAATATGTATCTAAGCTAAGTAGTTTGCTAGCATGTCTGTTGCATTTTAACACAACTTGGCTTTTTTTTTTTAAACTACTCATGCATTAGAAATGTCTTGGCAAGCAAGTCTACAAAGCATTGAACTACTTACTTCTCTCTTGTGCTCTGGCCTGTTTCTGAGAGGATGCACAGGTAAAATGTGTGCAACCACCCCACAAGGGAATATAATGTTTTCTTTCCTGCCATGCACAAAAACAAAGAGGGGCTGGTCTCTAGAGGGTGGTAATTTTTATAGCCTCCCTCTTTCAGGCAGCAGCCCTGCTTTTTGTCAGGGAAGGAGTATCTTGTGTTTGTTTTTTCAGGGAGGGCTTTGGGTGGCATATGAGCTTGTGGTTAGTACAGCACTTCTGTGCTATGATTTTGACCATTCACTTAAATATTGTGATGCTGTAATCTCCAGAATGGTACTACCCATTCTGGCTAGTGAGGGTTTCCATCCTGGCTCAAGGTTTTGTAGCATCTCTAGACTTAGCATGGGTTTGGTCAGGATACACTTTCAAAGTTCCAAAATAATTTTTCCAGAGTTGGAAGTGTGACCAATTACTTCTTTCACATTATAAAGATGAAACATTCTTCTAGCGGGAAGCTAGGTAGAATAAGTTGCCAGAAAGGAGAAAAAATAGTGGAGTGGGGAAGCAGCAGGAAACAAATAACAGTTTACATGGGGCCTAGCACAAATGAAGAGTGAAATTAGTGAAGAAGAACTCATTGAATAAATTTTAGGGAGTCGATGCGGGAAAAGGTAGAGTCTGAGTCAAGATTATGATTTGTCTTCACCTCATCATTTTTGCTAGTTCAGTTTAGACTGCCTTTTTTTTGCCCTCTCTGTGTTTCCTGAGAAGCATGGATATGAAAATAACACTTCACTGGATAGTGTATGAGTCAAACTGTACCTTGTGTGAGTAAAGCTGGAATAATTTTCTCAATCCTTACTAATGCTAATGAAATAGTTTCCAATGAATACTAATTGGTCTAATGTTCAGCTGCTATAGTCCATATTAGCTAAACATCTGATAAACTTTTACCTGGCTTATGACTAACACTTGTGTTTTTGGGGAAGGCGGTCTGCTCATAAAAGCCCTTTTTCCTGTCTTCACAAATTCCACCTGATTTTTGTCTCTCCGTGTTCTGTTGTGTGTTTTTTTTTGTGTGCTGTTTTAATGTATTTTCACTAACTCTTGTTCTGTTCTTTGACATTGCTGTCTACTTTAATTTCTTGATCCTTCACATATCAAAAAGACTGGGGCAAAGACCAGCCTTCCCTGCCACATGTAAGGCATAAAATCCTCAATCTCACCAGTATGGCTACCAACATTGTAGGTGCATCTGAAAATAAATGGATTGATGCAACTTCTGGAGAACACGTTTCAAATGTTTCCACCATATCAACAAAAAGAGATTTCTCCAGCAGCCTTCAAAGTTCTGTAAGTGTGTTTTTGAAGAGTCATGGGATCTAGGGGGAGGGAAGAAGCTAAAAATGTAATGCCTTGATAGGGGAAGGGTGGAGAAAAGACCTTGGAAATCTTATTTTCACTTGTATTGCTTAAGAATGATATACGATACTGCAAATATGGAGGTTTAGCTATGTACTTACTGAGGTAAATAAGATGTTTTAAAGACTTGCTACTTATCCATTCATGAGTGGATGCTGCTAAGTGGTAAGTATTAAAATATTTGCAGACTGTGTTTTAACTAAAATGTATAGAGTGTGTATTCTTTATAAAAGACTTTTAACTCCATGATTAGCATAAATTAAAGTTGCTGCCCCAAAGAACAAGGGTATATACATGCTTTCAAATTACTTGCAAATAACACCCTGCCTACCAAGGAGCTGAAATAGGAAGATCTCAGCTTCTGGAATTTTCTTGCAAACGAATTTTTTTTTTTTTTTTTTATTTCCGCCACCAATTCACAGCTGGTTATCAAGCCCTTCAAATGCCTGCGGTCATTTTATCATATAATACACTCCAGAAGTTTTAGATAGTTTTGTATCTTTCTGTGGAAAATGTTCTGAAGTGTTTAATGATATACAGTTTCTGTCAGGGGAGATGTGTATTTGGATAAACTTCCACAAATCTAATGAACCAAAGCCTTTTATTTTTTATTTTTTCAGGATACAGAAACAAAGCTGATAAATGGAATGCAAGGAGATCTTGGCTCTAATGAACAGAGAGGTAAACCGCTGTTGCTTTTCTTCTGCTAATTGTGTGGGTTTGCAACAAGCACAGACACTAAACCTGTAATCATCGCAAACTTTATACAGTGGGCGAAGCAAGACCTTAACGAACTGAAAGCTAGACAGGTACTGCAGAGATCTGGTTGCATGCAAACTGGGTGTAGTTTGCTTCCGCGATGTGCTAGGCAGTTAGAGAACTAGCAACAAAGCAGTGACAGCCCCTGCCCCGCCCCTCCATCTCTACATTAGTGGTTGTAAATTTACTGTGTGGTAGGGGTGAAAGAGAAGGAGAAGGCATGTAATTTATTGTAATTGCTACTGCATTCTGTGGAGACTGAGTCAGTATGAGTATCGATTTATTTCACTGCCCAGGAAGAGGGTAAGGAGTATTCAGCTTCTACCCCCCCGCCCTTTCAATTGTGAGGTTTTGGGGTTAGTGGTTGTTTTATTGTTATTCTTTTGCTTTCATTCCTGGAGAACAATATTGATGATTCTGGTCTGAATAATAATTACTTATAATGCTACGAACAGTTACAGTTTTACTTGATGACAGTGAGAGAAACTACGTGCGTATACTCCCTGATGGAACAATAATCCTTAAATGGGAACTTTGTATTTAATTTTATCTTGAACGCACGTGGAGATTTATAAAAGAGTTCCCCCAAGAGATCAGTTGTCCTCTGGAGATGCCTTTCTGATGACCTTAAATGGTAATTAGGCTCCTCCAATCCAATTTGGCATCTCAGTCAAGAAGACTTAAATTAGGAAGGGAGAGTTTGAGTCCAAGTTTGACACTTGTACTGTTGGACATTGTTACTGATAAACTGAAATACTAATCAGTATATGATGTAACCTACTAAAAACTGTATTTGTTATTATGAAAGATTAGATTTCCTTTGTGTTTCAGGGGCTCTTTATTTTTCTGAAGTGACATTGCTGAAGGTTGGAGATCTAACAAAAGTTTCTTATCCAGTGGTGATAGTCGTTAAAAAAAAAAAAAGACAGCACCTTATTGACTTGTTTGTATTCTTTTTATTTTTCAAATAGCATCTGAACCTATTTCTTTGAAAAACTTAAAAAGACGGTCACAATTTTTTGAACAAGGTAAAGCAAAGAGCTAACATTTCATGTACTTCCATGAAATAGTTCCTGCTGCACACTCTTCCTAACAAGTCTGGTGCTGGGTACTGTACCTCTTCAGCATTGTTTGTTGCAGTTATGACAAAGCAACATAATTAATTTCCCTTCTTTTTCCCAGGGTCATCAGGTTATTCTTACAATTCATGGGTCTACCTTTGTGGTAATGGGTCTTTGTGTGTTCTCTTATATCTATAGCTGTTTAAATCTCTTCTGTGTTGTTCATACTTTTTTTTTTTCACTGGGTTAGGAGTAAGAAGGATAGCACTGTCTGTTCAGGTTTGCTACTACCTACAAAACAAGAATAACGTTGAATATTCCAGCAGAGGCTTAGTGCAGATCTCAAAGAGCTGTTGATAAAATACTTAACTCTGGATTTGAGTTTATCTTGAGTTGCAGCTCTGCGCTTTCATCTAAATTGGTGGAAAATGGCAGCTGCTGGCTTTCCACTATGTGGTGATGTCATAAGATCCCAAGAAGACCAGTATAAATTTGGAATTGAATATGCTAGCTTTTAAAGGCAAAAAAAAATGAGGCACTCAATTTTGGTTTTGTAGGTTGCTTTTTGGTGTATTGCATGTCACAACTCACCTACTTCCACTAATATTGTATGTCTAATGCTGTCTTCAGATCATGTATGCTTTGCTGTTTTGCTGTAGCCTGAAAGAGTGAAATTCTGGCCCACTAGAAGTCTAGTTTGAATATTGCCAATGATTTTAGTGGAGCCAGGACTTTGCCTTCAGTGGTGATGGCTTCTATGTTTTCAAGAAGTGATATGTGAAGTGCCACAGCATAAATCTGTGTTTGTGGTTCTGTTTGCCTTTAAATACTTCTGCATTGTATCTGCAATATGGTGGTATTTTGTTGTTGGTTGCTTTGGGTTTTTTTTTTTTTCCTTTGGGTTTGTTTTTTGGATTTTTGTTGGGTTGGTTTTTTTTTTTAAGGCTGGCCATGAAGTTTAGTTTTTATTTTACTAAGTTTTGTAGCAATATTTGAAGTATTTCACTTGTGCTTGAGAGGGAGGAGAAGGATGTATTTCTAGAATGTATGCTCAGTACAATTTTGTTAATTTTAAACTTTTGCCACTTTAGCATTACAATAATATGAGAGATTCTTCTTTCTAAACTTGTACAGGCCATCATAAGCTTACAAGGGTGAGAGAAAAGGGGAGCAAAGATAGGTGCTGCCTGTGCCTCTCTTCAGCATTTCCTGGTGCAATTGCAGGAGATCAAGTATTTTTGTCCTATTGTCACTGTGACTGTGGAGATCTGATTAGAAAGACAAAATTGTGCATATATAGGTTGGACGGTAGCCTGTGACTCATTAGATGTCTTTTCACCTTTTTTCCACTTCATGTGGTCATGCTTCAGAAAACTGTTAGGACATCTGGCTTTTTTGTCCCCCTCCCCCCCCTTTTTTTTCTTTTTTTTTTTAAACTGAAATTTAGACAGCTAGACATCAAGTACGTTAGCAACAAACAAAAATAAAGATGATGCTTGGGAAAGGATTATACATAAACATGTGCTTCTCCACATTTTCTAAACTTTTAATTTATTAGCCTGATATATGTCTCTCTAATAATTCTCTTGCCACAAGCTAAGACTAAGCATGATAGCCTCAAATAGCATGAGGTTTGTGGTAAATGGTGACAAGCTCACCAAATTCAAGTGTGCTTTTGGGAGTAGGTAAAGAGGACAGCTGAAAAAGGAAAATACATTATTTTGTGGTAGAGAAGTTGCCTGTGGATATCTATTGCTCTTAATTCGTGTCAGGGGCAGTAGGTGAGTAGCTGCTTTACCCTGGAGCAGCGTTCTGAGTGTCGGTCATGCTGAACAGTTGGGTTTCAGAATAATAATAGGAAGGCTGTAGCAAGGAACCTCTGTATTGCCACAGTGGGAGATGTACGGCTGATTCAAGGAATTGCTGATGGCACTTGTAAGCATGTAAAGCTTTTAAACAGTTGCGCACGTTAGTTGAAAGCACCTAATGAATTCTGACCTCAAGTAAGTTCAGTAGGGCAAAATGCAAGCATGGCTTACTAAGGAAGCAAAAAATCAGTCTGAAGCTTGGACTTTCCACGTTTTCACAAGTCTTGCAGTACCGAGTATGTATGGTTCTAATGATTTCTGGTTTTTGTCTTCCAAATCTCACAGGAGGTCCAGAGCCTGCAATGCCTGATGTAAGTACTATTTACAAGCTACTAATTAGTTCTATAGTCGTGGTCTTTTCAAGAAGCCCACTGCTTCCTGTTTCTTTTTTAAACTGTTTTAAAATTGTGATCAAATCCAAGAGTACCAAGATTTTGTAATGTGTAATGGAATGATTGCTTTCTGTTTCTTTAAAGAAAATGCTAATTTGTGTCCTTGTCACTATAAAGCTGTAGCGTTTGTAATGGCTTTTATTTCTCACTTCAGAAAAAATAATTTTAAATGTAGACTGTTGATCACATGGAAGAAGGTAATATTACTTCATTTCTGTGCTATATTAGCTCCCAGTCCCATCCATTAGTGCTCCCAGTCGTCGAGTTTGGGATCAAGAGGAAGAACGAAAGCGACAGGAAAAATGGCAAAAGGAGCAGGACCGTTTATTGCAGGTATAATTAATCTTCATAATCATAGACGGGCAATCCCTTGGGTGCTGCAACTGTTAGCGAAGAAAAGTAACAGATGACTCCTGCAACTTTTCTTACTGATGGCCTAAGAGGACTTTCAGATATGTTTGCTGAGCTGCACAGTTACACTAGCAATTATTCAGCAAAGAGAGGACAATACTTCATGAAATCAAACCCCAGACTGAGTATTCACTACAGCCAGAAGTGCTCAGTCATCTCAAGGCTGCTATGCTCTTAGTGGCAGCAGAATTTAAAGGCGAGGCAAAGACCTAAGGGGCAGCAGCCTTCACTTTTGAATCTGATTTCCACATCCCCCTCTCCCCCCACCCTTAAGAAAGTTGTCTCTAGAATGAGTTTTACCTTCAATTAGCGATACTGCTTTATGTTTGGAGATTAAGAGAAGGCAGCCAGTGCCATGGTTAGATGCCTGCAGGCATCCTGTCATTTAGCAATCAGCTAATCAGTTGGAATCAACCTGGTTCCCAGGACTGCTGTAAGTTGGGAAGCTAAACCTGCTAACACAAAACCACCTTGATAACCAGTTGTTAGAAATGGAGGAAAGTGTTGCAGAGGGAAGAAGCAATGTTTGTCATCTTAGGATATCACAAAAAAAAAAAAGCCAAGCACTCATCTCTGCTCAGTGACCTCAGCTCAATGAAGCATAAGCCCATTGAACCACATGCAACAAGACACATCTCTGCAAATTAAATTTAAGTTTGTTATCCCAGTCTGTTAGCTGGGAGAGGCATCAGTGAACATCTTTTACTGTGCACAAGCCCTCTTAACAAGTTTGGTGCGTTCAGCAGAAAACTGTAATGTCAAGGTACAGCTTAGCAACTCTGTTCCTTGTTGGGTGTTTTACCTTTTGTCATTCCTTTTAGCTTACAAACTCTGCAAGGCAACAGCTGTGCCTTCCTAAACATATTTGTGGTCTCTGTTACCATTTGCATGCTCCATGCAAAGCGAAGAGATCGCTTTAAAGAATGTAAACCTTGGCTCCCCTTTCTTGAGAGCAATCTCAGCCCTCTGCCATAATTTTTCTCTTCTTTGGTTCTCCTTTTTTAGTCCTGAAGTAGTAAATTTGACCAGAGTAATATTGTTCTTTCTCTTCCCCATGATCTCAGGAATGAATTTTCAAATAACAGAGAAAGGAAGTGAAGTCTTTCTTTGCTTATTTCCAACATCTTAGAACGAATACTTTTGACATCAGTAAATATTGGTTTTTCCCAAGACCTAAGTGGTGACTGACAAAACCACCAAAACATTTATTGTGTACCATGAGTAATACCTTGAGATATTACATTGATTTCGTAGGAAATCCACTTACAGGGCAAATTTGGAGGTCCAGAAGTTTTTGGGTTTTTTTTTTTTTGTTTGTTTTGTTTTGTTTAGATAAGCTTCCAAAAGACGAAGAGTTCTTGCTCAAACCAAATTACTGCCTCATATTTCACTTAGCGATCACTTTATGTTTACCATATTAATGTGCCCAATTCCAGGTTAAGTGTAATCACTGAATCTTTCAAGAAATTTCTTAGCTAGCTGATTTTTGTTTGAATGGGAGCTAAACTGTAAGATGGGGAATATAAGAGATGTGATGTCAGTTGTGACTGACATCACTAGACTTAGCATCTAGTAAGCCTGGATTCTCCAAAATCAGTTGCAGAACTCCTTTGGACTGTATTTGAGCCAGGATTTTGTTCACTCATGGCAGACCTGATGCCCTATTGTAGCTCAAGCATGTTTTTGCCATGCTGGTCTGTTAAAAAAACACATTAAATACCAGTAGTGCATTTTAATGCAAATTTTAAAATACCATGTTTCATATTTGTGTGTTTAACTTCAATCTAACCTAACAGGAGAAATACAAACGGGAGCAAGAAAAACTGAGGGAAGAATGGCTACGCGCTAAGCAAGAAGCAGAAAAAGAGAGCTCCAAGTATTTTGATGAGGTAGGCTATGAATATGGCTTCACTTTTGACTATTTTGTTTGATGATGTTTTTTCCCCTCATAGTAGATGCATGCAAGTAGGCAAATACTTTATTTTGCTATGCCACTTATCTTTCCATTTTGGAAAATAAGTTTTTGTCTATAACTTGGTAGAAAGAGGTTGCAAAAATGGTAAGGAAAGGGCAAATGGGATGTTTTACGATCTGTTGAATTGGACTTTTTTTCGTTGTGGATTGATTAGTTAAATAACACCAGAAATATGTTGGCAGAAAGTCACTGCATGTATTAATTCTTGAGGCCAGAATGAAATGGTCACCTCTGCTGAATGTTTACCTCCTGATACTACTTGTTGGAATTCTGCTTCAATGTTTCATCATGAGACACGTCCATAAGTAGCTGGCTTGTTACTGGCAACCAGTTCATGCTATGTCTGATAAATTTACATGTCAAATCCACTTCAGATTTGCTATCATATGTTTCAAAATACTGAAGGCGCGTAATTTCTGTAGATGCTGACTTTTGTGGCTGTTGCTTATGGGAAGATGAACAGGTTTTTTCCTGAGTGTGGGAGGCATCTAAGATCTCTTGTCTATTGCTACACAAGTGCTACTTCAGGCATCCTAGCTAGATCAGTTGTGTTTATAGAGTCACAAATAAGTAAACTAATTTAACGCTTGGACTTCAATAAGAAAGCTCTTTGAGCTATTAGAGGACTTTGGTGTACAAGAATGTAAACCATTTCTTTCTTTTTTTTATTTTTTTTTTTTAATCATTAGGACTTTGAATGTACCTGTCCTTAAGTGACAGACAGTATTTGTTCTCTGTGGTTAAAACATATTTGACCACTGAAAGACCTTTTTTCATGTCTGAGAGAAGAGTCATAGGGTGGTAGGTCTGAGGCTTGACTTTCCAATGGTAGGCGAATGGAGGAGGGGGGTTTCCTCCACATGATGATTCATGTGAAATTAAGTGGTCTGGTGTAAACATACAGTGTGTATCTTAGTGTGTTTGCTCTTAGGTAGGTCTGCGGTTTCTGAATGAAAACAGTAGGGAGAAGTGCTGGGTATCATGGAAGAATTTGTTTTCCACGGCCATTTAAGTGGGGATGGGATGGCTTGAAATGTAAGTGATACTTTAGAAAGCAGGATGCTTCACATAGTTGTGGCCACAATGCCCGTGGTGCTTGCTAAGGCTGCCGTGTGGAATGAAGCTCTTGTGTTAGGACAGTGTGCTATCAGGCACTCAAAAAATGAAGCCAAAGTACACCCTGTGTCTTGCAGGGTGTTTTTAACACAGTTTTCCCTCAAAGAATAAATGACCTTTTCTGAGTGAGCAACCTGTTCAAAAAACAGCTCCCTCACATAAATACATTATTTTAATTTTTCTTTTTCCTTTGCTACAGGAACAGACTGTTCTAACCTTAAATGTAACATCTGTCCCTTCACGGACTCCATCTGTGTCCAGCTGGAGGGCAAGCCCTGAAGCAGTTACTCCTGAGGAGCCAGAGGGAGATGGAGGAAGCAAGCTGGGGACACGCTTGCTGGATGAGGAAGAAGAAAGGAGGAGGCTTCAGGAGGAACGGAGGATCCAGGAAGAAGCAGCCCTGCGTTTTGAGCAAGAAAGGGAACTCCAGGAACGGGAGCTTGAGAGACAACGTAAAGAGAGGGAACAGCAGTATGCTGAGGAGCAGAGACAGCGGGCAGAGATGGAGGAGCAGAGGCGGCAGGCTGAACGGCAGAGGGATGTGTCAGTGGAGGCTCCTCAGTACCAAAGGTGTGTGCTTGTGATGGGATGTAATCTCTTTCCCCATGAATGAAGTGCTCTATTAACCCGTTTCAGCTCATTTTTTAACTAGGAAGTATAAATACAGTAATTACAGACAAATCAAAGATGACCTGAAGCACTTAAGTGTGAAGATTTTGTCAGAACCCTGCATAAGCTTGTAAATTGTGAGCCAGTGGCTCAATATGCAGTGCTTTCGGAAGAAATACCAAGGTAACTCTTTTCCAACAAATGTGTAACTGATTTTTCCAGACGGTCTCATTTTAGCTTGACAGTGCAACAATTAAGTTTAATTGCACTACTGGGTTGATTTGTCAATGAGGGGTATCATGGTATATGAGTGAACAGATACTGGCTTAGATATTATAGCCTGTTAGAAATACCCACTGTGGATATGTTTATTCTAGAGTAAGAAAAAGTTTGTTCCATTCCCTTCTTCATCAGTTTGGTTTAAAAAAAAATAGAACAAGGCAACCTACCAACTGTTGGCTTACAAGTGCATATTCTTGCCCAGAATTTTTCATGCTACTATTACAGGCATCATGGGAGATTAATCTATCTGAAGCAGATTAAAACAGTAACTTTTGCTTATTTCTTGGGCATTTAGCTTACTGCCTTGTGTATGACTAGCTTTGCTGTTTATCTTGAAAATTTTATCCTTTTCTTATATAAGTAATAAGAGATGGCTGAAGATAACAGATGGTATCAAGTTAAGTCCTAGGAGAAGGAAATATGATTATGAAGTTGCATATATTTGCAGGGGGGATTGTGAGACCTGGAGTTACTTCAGCTCGTGGTAAATGACTGCTGCTGGGATTCGTGCTGAGCAAAGCAGAGGCACAGTTATAACAATGGCTAAACAGGTTCTTCTTGGCAGCCGAGCCAGGGTATCGCTGCAGTTTTAGCCTGTGCCAATTGCAAGATAATAGGACTCCATGCGGTAGCTTATTAAGCTGCTGTAATATCTGCATATCTAAATCCTTGATACATGCTTTAGTCTCAGGGGATTTTATCACTCCTGAGGTTACTGCCAAAGGATGTGTTTTGCTAAACAAGGATGGCTTTGCTTAATAGTAAAGGAACAATGTTGTTCAGTGAAACTGGGATTTAAAATATCTAGTGTTAAATGTTTGCATTACGATGATATTTAAAGATATGACTTGATATCTGAAATGTTATATAAACATCCACAGAGGCATGATACTTGCTACAAAGAGCTCTGAGGTTGGGAGCAGGCAGCTGAAAGAGCTTTGTCTGTGTAAGTTAGTGAGTGTTTCTCTATGGGTAACAAACTGCACCTGTAAGATATTCTAGAATATACATGTAACTTTAGAGAACTGCTGTGTTTGGTCAAAGCTTACCTCCTGACTTTGAAACAGATGAGTTTATCACTGTCATATACTGATATTTGTAATTTTCCACAGCATCTTAAAAACTCCCAAGACTTTTTTCTCATGTATTTTCCTGTTTCTAATACATCTGAACGTTCTCAATTTTCTCTATGTATTCTTACTGTTTGCTCACTTTCTAGAAAATATTTTTTGTTTAACATGTATTTTATCTGTATTTTGTTTCTAGACATTATGAGCGCTATCAAGTATCTAAAACAATAGAGGATCGAGCTGGCCATCCTCTCATTGACAGGTAATAAGAAATTGAATTGATAGGTAGACTGAAGCATCTTCAGTAATACGTATTAACCACTTGGGCGTGCTCCTGTTTGGATTCCTTGTAATTCCTTGTAATTTCAGGCAGTTTTTCTGAAAACCTTACTTTTTCTACTTTCTTTAGTTAGTTGTGTTTCTGATAAAATTAAGCCTTCTTAGAATTTTAACTGTTTGGGTTTTTTCCTTTTATTCCCTTAAGGATCTGTTTTGAATATTTTTAGTAGGAAATATTTGTGTCTATGTGTGTCTCTTTCTGTATATGAAGATAATGTGTCCTTTTTTTTTTTTTTTTTTTTTTTTTTTTTTTTTTTTTTTTTTTTTTTTTTTTTTTTTTTTTTTTTTTTTTTTTTTTTTTTTTTTTTTTTTTTTTTTTTTTTTTTTTTTTTTTTTTTTTTTTTTTAGGCATTATGAGCGTTATGAAGTTTCTGAAACCATTGAGGAGCAACCAGACCAGTCATTAACTGACAGGTATGTGTGATACTGAATCTCAGCATAGACTATAACATCACCATTTCTGTATCAGAAAGCTTTGAAACTTTGAATAAACTTGAGCCATGGAACTAAGTGTATGCTTTGTATTACTGCCATGTTTTGCGGTTTTTGTAGCATGTTTTCATACAAAGAAAACAACCATCCAAACTTCAGGCAAATTATATGATGTGCTGTAAACAACAGTTAGTCAGTCAGTAGGATTTTACTGGGAGAAGTAGAACTATAAGGAAATAAATACGTGGGTGGTACTAGACTTACTTGGCTGGAAAACAGTTTCAGATAATATTGCGGTTGCGTCATAACATGCTTTACAAACTAAGGTGCAGTCATCCCAATCAGGATTGTGCAACTTAAGACAGAGTAAACAGGGAGGGAAGTTCATATCAACCCTTTGTCTTACATGGCATCCAACAGTAATTCTGAAAGATCATCTTTACTGCCTATTTAATCAGTTCTTATAGTTGGAGTGAGCATACCTTTTTTATATTAAGAGGAACCCCAAAACTTACAGGGTATAACTAATCAATCTATTCCTGATGAAAGCTCTAAATGTAACTTCAGAAAGTGCCTGCACTAAATAGTTACATCCTGGAGGACACTCAGGTGCTAAAAGCATCCAGGGCAAGGCTGACATGCTCTTTGGAGGTCCTGTTTACTACAAGCAGCTGTGAAATTGTTGCACTTTCTCTGACAGATAATAACATAGGTCTGCACCACAGGACGGACAGACAGAGTTTGGAGGAGCAAGAAACGTGATGCAGTTTGTGCATCATTTATTTACAGCCAAAGGTCAAGACTCCCTCAAAATGCCGTTATGCAGCCAGTGCTGTACGTGTAAATGCATTGCTGTAGCAGCTTTGAGTTGTGACCCAGCAAAGGATTTCCATTCTTTTCGAAAGCACTTCAAACTAAGCAACTGGCTGTGTTACTTGAGACTAATAATACAGCATAGAGGTGTTGCTGAAGCTCCTACTCTGTACTGTCAGGAAACCATCTTTTTGTGTTTGTCTTCCTGTATATTGAATGACATTCCTTGGCTAAAACTCATTAAAAAATTATGCTGCTGCATATAATCAGTAAACAATAAATTTCCCGAGAACCATCTGCATGCAGTGTTTGAGGAGGTGTTCTGCTTATGGTCTAGTAGCGGTGCTGAAGTATGACTTAAGTTTCTCACGAAGTGAAATAATTTATAAACCTTATTTTGAAAGTTGTCACTGCTTTGACTGTCTGATTGTAGTCTTCACAAGGCTTCCACAGGGAAGGACTTTGGTTTTTACATGTTTTTTTGTTGTTGTAGTAAATACAATGATCCACTCCTTACACCTGAAGCACTAAATATCTATCTATCTATTTATTTATTTATTTTCTCCTTAATATCCTGTTGGTCTTTGTTTGGGTATTTTTGCCTCTTGTTTTAAGTACAGCTTAAGTTGTTGATGGGAGGGGTGGTGAAAAAAGGGGCTGTCTGTCTGTGGTCTGCAATGATAAGGTCTTTGTCTGTGGTGAGGTCTCCTAGTTGAGACAGAGAACTGAATGTTTTCTCTATCCTTAGGAGTAAGTCCAAGTCAACTTCAGAACTGAATGAATTCAACACAGTCAGAAATGGTAAGTGTCATTTAATTTAGATTATATTTAAAATGTATGTTTTTGAAACAAGGTGTATCGGACATAGAATCATAGAATGGTCAGGGTTGGAAGGGACCTTCAAAGGTTATCTAGTCCAACCCCCTAGTCATCCTAAGAAAATTAATAGTCAAAGTGCTTTTTGATAGCTGCATTGTAATTCAGATTCATACCATGCTACAATTTAATGAAGTTTTAACAGCAAGAAGAATTTCATACAGTAACATAAAAGCCTAGAACAAATAAAATTAACTGCTCTAGTGAAGTGTCATAGCAGTGATTGCAAATGGATCCTAGATACTTAAATTCTAGATGACTGATACTTGTATGAGATTAAACCAGTCATGTAGGTATATTGTTGAAGATGTATGTGCTCTTGATATGTAAAAAAAAGCTGCACATACCAAGATGCTAATGTATTTAATACATTAATGCTTTTTTTTAAACTTCTGTTAGTGTAAGAATAACACAGCTAGAAGTCAGCTCTTGACACAGTCACAGTGGCTTGGCTCGTGGACTCTACTTCATCACTTTCTTGAATTGTCCTTCAGTTACATTACTGCATTTTTAGATAAGTGTGTGTAAAACAAACAAACCAGTTTTATAACTATGTTACAGTAGAAAATGCCCGAAAGCTATTCCTGTGTCTAAAACATGGTTTATAAAAGTAATCAGAAGTAATTATAGAAAAGTAAATGGTGTATTAGAGGAAATATTGCAGATTGACAACACTACTTTCACATGTTAAATGTTGGTCATTGAAACTAATGAGCAAGTAAACGTCCACAATATTTTATAATTTATAAAATTCTTTTATAATTTCTAACATGGGGAGAAACTCTTTAGCAGGGCCTCTTGTGATAGGATGAGGGGTAATGGTTTTCAGTAGAAGGAAGCAGATTCAGACTGCACATGAGGAAAAAATTGTTTACAATGGAACACTGGCACAGGTTGCCCAGAGAGGTGATGGATGCCCTATCTCTGGAAACATTCAAGGCCAGGTTGGATGGGGCTCTGAGCATCCTAAGGTAGTTGGAGATGTCCCTGCTCCTTGCAGAGGAGTTGAACGAGATGACCTTTAAAGGTCCCTTCCAACTATTCCATGATTCTATGAGCTGTGATCTACAGATATGGTAATCTGTAGCAATAAAACCAAGAGCAAATCTGTAGTCAGAGCTGTATTTAAAGAAGGGATTGAAATTTCAATTGAATGACTTATCACTGAGCAATTTTCTTAATTAGTCTTACTGTAAAAAATAGTTACTGGATCTAGGAAATAATAGTAACTACTGGATCTAGGAAATAAAGAAAAAAATTGTTGCTGCCTAACATGTCAACACATATTGGAGAAAGATGGCTTGTTTGTTTCCCCTTCCAAAATTTCAAAGGCTATAGGATTACACACTCCCTCTCTCCCTCCTTCCTCCCTCCCCTGTATATCCATATAAAGCAAGATAAAACGATGTGTTTAGTACCTTGAATAAGGAAAGAATTCTTGAAAACAGGGACAACTCATAGAAAAAAAGAACATGAACTCCTAAAGGGAAAGAAGATATCCCACTGTTCAATTATGTATTGCATACATGCTTCAGTTTTTATTGGAGGAAGAGTCCAAATTGTGGCATTAAAAGAGATCGTGCATTTTTAAAAATACATGTATCTGTGTATATAGGTGCACACACAAATGTGTATATATATACACACTTGGGAAGTGGAGGAAAATACCTACTTGTATGGAAGTTAAACATCATGCAAAAGGCCATGTTAATGTAAACACAAATGAAAAAACTATAGTAATAATGAGATGTTGCCAAGTTTGGTACTGGTCACCCTGCTGTAAAAAGGAACTGAAGAAACTTGTGAATGTGGTGATGAACGACTGCTTTTGGAATTACAGCCAGAGTACTTGATGCATGATAACTGCTTTCGTGCCTTAAGGTGTCCAGTTGAAGTCTGCACATATTGTATTGTCCAAACAGGTACTCAGAGCAAGTATTCAGAGAGATCCTGGAACGCAGGTGACTCGCAGAAGAAGTCTCAGAAGGAGCACAACCTGTCTGCAGCAGAGTTGGAGAGACAGCAAATCCTTCAGGAGATGAGGAAGAAAACTTCTTTACACACGGACAGCAGCTGGATTAGGCAGCGCAGTGCCAGCATACATAAGGAGCCTGTTAGTCTGTACAGCAACAGTATGAGGAGGTAGGAATCGCGTTAAAAATTAACTGTGTCTCTCGTCAGATATTTTTGTTTGGTTATTCTAAACTTCAGCTTGTATTACAGAGCACAGAAACAAACCTAGTCTGTGTGAAATGCTGTAAGGTAAACTGAATAGCAGCGCAGATAAAAGAAAGTAACAGTATTGCAGCTGGAATTAAATGGGTTTTTTTTGCAAATAAAGAATGTGGATGTGACCTGTAAATAACTCAACTGCTTATTTCTTGGTCGATAAACCAGCAATGGAAATCAGTAAGTTTTCTTTGTCATTGACCGATCTGCTTAAGAATTTCAGCATGACAAGTTATTGTGGCAATTGATTATTATGGCTAAGGACTATACCTTTTTTTACATAGAAATATATCAGAAAGTATGGAGTTTGTTTCTTGCTTTAAGTAATGTAATAATGTTGGATTTGTCCCTTGGGAAACAGCCGAGCTATCAGTCAGGAGAGTGTTTGGCTGTTGGGCCAACACCTTGTACCTAGACGATGCTATCCAGTCTGGGTGGTTTGTTATTTTCCATCTGGTATCCCTGGGAGAAAGCAAAAACAAACCTGCTATCTGAGGACCGTTGCTGTACAGTGGATTTTGATATGGTTCACCCTGATAAGGCTGCAGGGAAGAGTGTTTTGCCTTTATTGTGCAGTGGTTAAGTGCAACCTCTCTTGTGCCTCACCTGCTTTTTCCCATGAGGCTAGCACTGGGCACAAAGGATAATTTGCAACTCAAACATTTTAAATCAGTATATGAAAAAAATTGCTCAGGGTGATCAGACAAGCATATTCATGCTAGAAAAAAATCTTAAAAATGCTAAGATAATGGCTTTTTTTTTGCTTTTTTTTTTTTTGGTAAAAAAATTAATATATAGCTCTTCTGTTCCAGCTGCACTGCCATTTACATTTGTATGTGTACCTCTGTTACAGAGGGGAGTCTTTGGACAATCTTGATTCTACAAGAACGAGTTCATGGAGGCACCACTCGTGGCTGAACCAGTCTGCGTCCTCTTCATCTCTGTCCTCTAGTCAAGATGTCAGTCGCCCGGTGTCCACTTCAAACCGCGCCTACATGTGCACTCCTTCCTCCAGCAAAGCACCTCCTGCACCCACCTCTGCGAGAGCCCCCTCCGTGTCCCAGGCAGCCCCCTGGGCTCAGTCTCCCCTCTCTGCTTCCCAGCCAGGGTCTCAAACGCGCAGCAGGTGAGTAGGTGTCTTTCTGCTGGGAAGGCATAAACGTCGGGCCACACTAAAGAGCAGACTTTGTGTATACGGCGGTCTACGGCAGTGTTGTTGCCCATAACATTGATTAACAAGTCTGAAAAGTACCTGTGGTTTTCTGACTGGATAGGACAGTGGAAATATGGGCTGGTATTACCTTCCTGCTCCAGTCATTCAGAAAATTCCCCAGGTTTGTCGTCACTGCTTGACATTGGTTAAAAAACCAAAAGAACTGGAATAATAAATCTCCAGTCTCCATGCTGTATGTTGGTTACCAAAATGATTAGTAAAAGCCTACTCCAGATGGCATTTTTGACATTTATTTTCTTAGGTTTGTTTTAACAAAAGATTCCTGAAACTCATGCGTTATGGCCTTCATCTTGGTCTCTCCTCCTCCTTTCCTGGCATGTGGTCAATATCATCTCAAGGAGCACTCAGGAATGCTCGTAACCCATGACCCTGGAGAATTACAGAGTAGGATGTAGGTTTTAATCTAGGAGGAGAAAACAAGCATGGCAAGATACTTTGAAACGAAAGTGGAATTCAGTTGTGGTAGAGCAGATAACGCTACTGTTCTGTGTACTTGAAACATTTTAAAAATACGTTGAGATAAGACTACAGAGAATCATCCCTGCACAGTTACATGTATGACATATAAAAAAAAAAGCGTGAACACTGCTTCACTAGCTCTTACACTCTTAGGCACTTTCTGATAAATTGACCCTTTCTGGTTGTTGTTTTGTGGGGTTTTGTTTTGTTTTGTTTTAAAGCTAGGCTCCTACATTCTTTATAATGTAAGAAAATTACCTTCTTAACCATGTTTGCTTATCTTGTTAGCAAATAGAAGTGATAACATCTTGGTAGATCTATGGAAACTGACCTCCATAAGGCTTATGTTCAAAGAGTCAACATAATATTGTATGTCCAGGACTAGCCATCTGTTATCTAACAAGGTGTAGATGATGGGACTTGGCAGGGCTGCTTGCTAAAACTTAGCCTTTTGGATAATTCTCCACAAATAAGAAAAAAGGCAGGAGCACAAAACATGTGTTTTTACTTTCCAAATGTAACAATATGCTTTTAATGTTTATTTGTAGGAGGTATTTTATACAATGGAATATCTCCCAAGAAAGTGACAGAATTTCTTCATTTGTTCTTCTGTATCTTTGATCTAAAATACAACTCTTCAGCTTTCCCTAGCTTTCAGATCTACTCTAAATAATACTAATTTTCAGTTTATTTTCGCCAGGCAGCCTAATAGTACGCTTTTTACCAGTGTGCTTTTGTTTTTAACATCAAAAAGTATTTGATAACTTTTCTTTGTCTTTTAAACCTTTTCAAGCTGGTTTTAAGGATTTTCATTCTGTATTTAGGTCAGTCAGTGGAAAGAAAATCTGTTCATACTGTAATAACGTTCTGGGCAAAGGAGCAGCCATGATCATTGAGTCTCTTGGTCTTTGTTATCATTTACATTGCTTTAAGGTGAGAGCTGGGAGTCACATCATGAAGGAACAGGAACTAATCAGGAGCACGCATGGCTACGCAGTGTTATGCTCACTAATCACCTGCTTTGCCTTCTACTCTTGACAGCGTGGTGCATGCATATTTCCATGAGGCAGTGCTATGTGCAGTCATTTAGCACTCAACTCCAGGACTATTTCTTAAATGCCAGAGCTGACAAGTAGGATTCTGACAAGTAAAATGAACATGTTGACTGTGAGATCAAAGTTCTTCAAATAGGCAGCAAAAGAAAAATCAGAAGGTGCTGAGCCACTTCTCCCAGAGAAATCAAGTTCTTAAAAAAAAAAAAAAAAAAAAAAAAAAAAAAAAAAAAAAAAAAACAACCCTTAAAAAAAAAAAAAAAAAAAAAAAAATTCAGGCTGAACCCTGGCAATTGAATTATTTAAGATGCCCCATCGCTTGTAAGCTAATCCTAGCAGACAGTGTTCACATGGTGTTTTCCGGGCAAAGGCATGGTTGGCAGCGTTCAACCTGGCAGGATAAAACCCAGCACCAAACCAGAAGCTGTGTTTAATGCAAACCAACCCTGATGAGAAGCTAGGTACATTAGAGCTAATCAGCCCTAGTCAGAAGCTGGGTGTACACCAGCTCATGCTTGGCACCAAGACATACTTAGATGATTTCCAGTAAGCTTGGGGTGTACATGGAGCTGAAAGAATTAATGCCTGCCTGCAAAAGATGTAAAAACACTCATAGGTCCCTTGCCCTAGGACCCAATGAGGAATTATACTAATTTGGAGCTCCTGTTGGACCCTGCTTCTTCAATGGCTTTGAGACTTCTGTGTCTGCCTCAGAACAGAACCCTCTGTGCCCAGCTCAAATGTGTCAGCTGGAGCATTACGCAGGATTGACTCAAAGCTTTACTTGAGCAGGAGGGACTGCAGTAACCCATGGGGACTGGTCCATCATACCCTTTCTGCAGAACATGTATTCTGTGCAAGAAAGTGCACCTGTAGCTCCTAACCTACATAAGAAAATACCAAATTTCTGTTTTTCACATTGCTAAAGGTTAATGAGCTGTTGAACGGACTTCCATCTAAAAGATTCTTTATCTGTTTCAGCAAGCAAACTTCCTGTCCTTCTGTAGACAGCAGAGTACTTTGCTTCATAAATTCAGAAAGGAGAATGTTACACTTTGGGTTACAGCCCTTCTGGAGGTGGTTCATACTCACAGTAAAGATGTGTTCAGCCATCACAGTTAAATAGTTTACTGTTAGCATGAAAGCTTTCAAGCTCTTTATTCATGTCTTTATTCAAGAAAAATGAATTCATCCTCTTCTCTCCAAATAAGAACTTGTTTCTATGATACAAACCTGGGAAATGGGGAGTGCCTGAGTATTTGCTGCTTGAAGTGCCAAAGGGCAGAGGACACCAGCAGCGTGTGGTGCCACATGGAAATCTGCAAGTAGCACACCCAGGTGTTCTGTGCCAAAATTGCTGTTGCCAGCTAGAGAACAAATATTTTTTTGTGTCGAGCCAGTTTTTGTTTTCAGAGAAACTGAAGTTCAAATTAGCTTTAATGAACTAATCTCTAAAAACTGTCTGCTCTGTTTGCTTATTTGGTGTAGCTCTGCTATTCGTTGTCCGGTTGTCGCCTTAAAATACTTTCTCAGGGTTGGTTGCATTTTGATCTACTAATCGTTATACATTTGCTTCTAGTGATTGTGGGTTTATGGTTCAAGCTTTCTTGAGCTTTATCCAAGCTGCTTTTGAACAGCATTTTTGTTTCTTAATAATTTGCGAGGAGTTGCTAATTGTACATCTGCCATACAGTGTGTTGCCTGTGGATGCGACCTTGGGGGATCCCGCTCTGGAGCTGAAGTCAGGATCCGAAACAACAAACTCTTCTGCAATGACTGCTATATCAGATTTAAAAGTAAGGCAATCTGACTGCAGTGTGCATGGCCGTAGTTCTTCTCTGCATTGTACAACCTCAAGTGTTTGCACAGCTGAGCCACTTGATAGCTTTCACATTTAGCTTTAAGTTGTTACGTTAGCGAATAGGTTCAGCGAGGTTTGATTGCCAGTTTCTGCCTTTTGTAGCGCAATCATTCCTAACTTTTAACTTGCTGGTAGCTGATTTTACCACCTTGTTATTAAGCAACTTCAAACAGACAACATGGTATAGTCATCCTGCTTTCTTTGTAGATCTGAGAAAGTGGTGTCACGGAGTTGTCAGTTGTTGAACAGGCTTGTCTTGATAACAGAGAAGTCTTTTTGAAAAATTGTCTACAGTTTTTAAAAAAGTAATCTGAATATGTATTTAATTCAATCCTAACGCATACTTGGAAAGCTATTAGTTTATCCTGTGCAGGTGGCACAAATGCTGGTTTCTTTTTGCGATGCTATTATTATTTGAATTATAGGTCTGTGATTGGTTATTCATTTAGGTACAAGTTCAGGAGGAATTGATTTACTTACAGATCTTAATTAAAAGGTGCAGTATAATTTTTTTCCTTTATTATGGTTTGCAGAATTCTGATTTGTTGGAGCATGATGAATAATGGTGTTGTTTTTCTGCTATCATAGATGATGGTAGACAACCTCCTAATTTTGACAAGTCTTGGGAGTTTTATATGGCTTTATTTTTTATGTAACAAATACAGAATTCTCTAGATTGCTAAAATTCAGCTAAGGGAAAGGGTTTCTAAATGACATGTCTATATTTCTCCATGAGCCCAGCACATTTTTCTCATGATGGATCAGAAGGCAGTGAAAGGAACAGGATACTCATGCTACAGCACATCAGCAGGACTTGGGCATCTGCTGGCTGAGAAGCTTAGCCCAGAAAAAGAGAAGCTCTGCATCTGAATCTATTGCTGTTTTCAGGCTCTCTTTGGCTTCTAGAAAGAGGAAAAGTTGCCTGCACCTCAGAAAAATAATTGTGTGGTGCCTAAGCTAAAACCAGAAAACCCCACACCTCTTCTTGGCAGTAACAGCATGTTCACAGAAGCTAATGCTAGGTGTAAGGGTGCTGACGTGATCAGTGGAAGGAGGAGCAGAATCACCCCCTGCCACCTGGAGGTGATCCAGAGCACTGGGTCACAGCTCTCCGAGTTAATGTTCAGAGAATTTATCTCCTGCTTGATAACGAGACTACACCAAAGTTACCGTGTTCCTATTTGAAGCACTCAAATGTGTGAGACTCAGCCTGGAGCCCGCTCATGTTATTTTTGCTTTTTCTTTTCTTTTACTGGGCAAAATTCCTGGCTGAGTTATTTGGTACTGAAAAAAAAAAAGAAAAAAAATCTGTTTTTTATTGTTTCCTGGCAAGACAGTATTAGGCATTTGGTGATGGAAGTAAGCAAAAATTTTATCATGGATAAATTACTTTTTGACATTACGGCCCACAAAGTCATGACAGTGCCTTTCAGAAGCAGAGCTGATCTGTGAGAAACGGTTCTGTTCCCTTCCCTGCGCCTTCTTGGTCCAGTGGGCACCTCTAAACATAATTGTATGAGATACAAGTAAATCAGAAATTGTAAGAACTTACAGGTACAGAATAAAGCATTGAAATTACTGGTTACTAATTTAAATTAGCTATGTGAATAATACAAAAACCAGCTATGAGATTACTGCAGTGAAAATATACTGACAGCGCAGCACTGGTCTGTAATGCAGATGACTTTGTTTGCAGTTGGCATTTCACATCAGCCTGACAAATTATTCGTTAGCTTGGAATGTGAACATATTGGCTAAAGGTTTGATGAATTGTAGGATTATTAATATTCACTGTGTAATTTTATGGCGTGATTTTTTTTTTGCACATTTTTATGTTAATTTTGTGGTTTAAATTTGGAACGGTGTACCGAAACACCAGTGTATTGGCAGATGCCCACATATATATACAGAGAGAGGATTAAAAAGTTATTTTTCAAATATTGCTACAGTTATTTAGCTATTTTAATTTGATTATTGAAGGATAAATTTAGAAAAATTGTCACCCAGTCTCTATGCTATTCTAAAAATAACTCTTAATAAGGTGCATGTTCTGTGGAATATTACTTGGCCTGAAATACTTGCAGTGCTATAATTGGATTAAACTCAAATTTGTATTGTTAATTAAATTTGGATTGCTAGATTCAGAATGTATACCTTGGTTTGTGTTACCATTTTCAATATGGAAATACCATTATCTGGCAATTTTAAACTTGGAAATTTTAAATTTTTGTTACGAAGTTTCCTCAGCAGCTAGACTTTTTAATTACAATTTCTTCTGTCTCTCTCTAACAGCTGGACAACCAACCTCCATGTGAAGCAAACGAAGCTATGAAACCACTGTTGCAGATACAAGAAGAGGTGATTGCTGCTGATGTAGATCTATAAATATATATATTGTGTGTATGTGTGTTTTTTCTAAGAGTAACTCTTGCTTGTCTAGTCTTCATAGTGATGCATTGTGTTATTCATATAACTGTTTTATTTATAAGAAAGTAATTGCAGTAAGGAAATACCTGGGGAAAATGCTTTCACTTTTTCAGCTTCAAGTACTGAGAGCACAAGGGAGAATAAGTATATTTTCAGTAATAACTTCAAAATATTTTTGAGGCTTATAATCAACTAGTTGACTTTCCAATGGTATATGAAGAGGGTATTTTGTTTCTAAGCTCTTGAAATGAGCGTTAGAGAAATAGTTAATATAAATATATATTTGTAATTGCTGTCTTTATTTTTGACATATACTGAAAGTGAATTCTCTAGATTAATATGAAGCTGCATTTAAATGCACACAAATGTGTTTGCTTTCCATATGCTGGTTTCTAAAATTATGTGCTTTTTGAAACTTAAATACAAAGAATAATCTGTTTGCTCAGTGGTGTTGGCATAATATTCTGTGGAATCCATTAAAGGGGAGCAGTTCTCTTTTCCCATTTGGAAAATGTAACTATCTCTTTTCCCTCCACAAACTGAGTGGAGAATGGTTGTTGAATTACAATATATTTGTAAATAAAATTTCTGATGTTGCATTTATTACAAGTTTTGGTTTTTTTTTCTTTCCATCCAGCTATCTATGTCTAAGGTGATTTGCTGAAATATAAAATTGTTTGAATTTAATCTTGGGAAAATAATTTTTAATGAAAGGATTAAGATGTCTACATAAATATATGTAAGCCCTTGCTTTTCTCTTTTCCTCCACAGTAGACTTCAGGTTTTGTATGTAGTTCTCTGTCAAGCTCCTCATGCTTTTTCTCTTCAGCAAATACAATTGGCAAGACTGATTCTTTGTCCTGTATGCTCATTCCTGAAGCATGACAATTGGAAGAGGTGGAAGTTCCCCAGAACTTCTCTACCGTGGCTAGAAATGAGGTGCTGAAAATATTTTGGTTTAGGTTCTGCTCCTTCTGAAAACGCAACTGGAATGTGTGCTATGTGTTTTTCAACGATGGCTCCCAAACTGCTTTGGTCAGTGGCTTCCCCAAATCCTTTCATGCCCAGTTATGTACCCTTTTGTGTCTGCGTCCTTGGAAGCAGCAAGGAAAACATGGAATGTGGATCAGAGGAATTTAGAGGAGCATTTTGTGGATGAAACAGAAGACAACAACTGGAGATACGTAAGAGGGCGGTGGGCCTCTGTGTGTGAACTTGTACATGGCACCGCGAGAAGCTGTATCGAGGGTGCCAAAGCAGCTTAGGGTGTTGATTTCTCTTGGAGGATCTGAGGGATGGATGGGATCGTGGCTGGGGACAGCAATGGAAGATCATGCTGTTTCAGTGTAGTGGGAGAACTTCTCCTGCTCATAACTCCTTTGCCTGTCTCCTGTTTTGCTTCGCTTTATTGATCTTTCCGCGGAACAGATGGATTCTGCCTTGCACCATGGAATTCCCTGCTAATAAATGCTGAATTACAAAGTGCCAAATGTTCTTTTCAAATTTTGCTTTAAAAAAAAAAAAAAAATCTAAAATGCCTCATCAACCCAGAGTTGCCAAGCTCTTGTTCAAGCATCTTTGTGACTTGGCCTTGGCTTTTGGTGCTCAGTTAAAGTGTCTCCTATGAAGTAGACTGGTAAAAATATTTCATTTGGTTCCCAAATGACACAGGAGTAATGACACAGGAGGCTACAGATGAGAACTCTGGGGTATGAACACCCTAGTCCCCAAATACAGACTATGGAGGGATGTTCACACTGCCTGCTCACAAGGCTCTGTGGGAGCCTGGGGTGCTCTCTGCTGCATATGGAACATGATTGCTTCCCTGCAAGCTATTTGGAGTAGGAGCCCAAACTAGATGCTGTGCAGGTCTGGTTCTTGGTTAAGGCACATACCTAACAGAGATGGTGCAGTTGGCCCTCTGTGCTGCCTGGTTTTCAGCGTTCTTTTGTGGCAAGCAGCATCAGACTATGAACAACTACCGCTCCCCCTCGGTAAATTCAGGATCCCCACAGTCCCCAATGTCAGCCCTGAAATACACTGAGACACAATTTTTTTCACACAGGTCGAAGTTTCTCAACCCCCAAAGCACCAATGAATTTATCCTAGCCTATCCATGATTTCCCCTCTCCCAGCATTGTGTTATGTAGCAAAGCTGTGGGAAAAGTCAGGAATGCCCAACTTCTGCATCTTGAGCCCAGTCGTGTTGCCCTGTCCCTGGGAATCATTTGGGCACAGAAATTGCCTTGGGGGGGATGAGGAACAGGGAGGGAGAAGAAAGCTCAGCAACCTGTGGTCTGGGATGCCACTAGAGCTGCCGGACTGGTGTCCTGCAGCCTGGAGTGATGTGCTCTGAGCTGGGCTGGCTTTTCCTAAACGATGTCAGGTATTTCCATGCAGGCTCCAATTTAATTTTCCCACAGAACGTCTGTGAAAAAAATGAGTCATTTCATTAGCTTCTTCCAAATTGCCTGCCTGTGAGCAAACGGTGAGTGGAATTCCGGATTCAGCGGAGGCAAAAGAGCTGAAGTTGAAACTTCTGCGGAATTGAAGCTGAGTTTCTCACCCTTGTTAAAGGCCTGGTTTAACAGGGCTCCTTCAAACATACGTTGGCTATTTTGAGTGGACGAATGTGAGCAACAAACTCTTTCCTTCTCCTCCCCTTTCCTTGGAGGGGAACAGGCAGAGAAACCCACGTTATGAATCTTGCTGTAACTGTGTATTTTGATCCTCAATAAAATATTTGGAGCATGTTGGGCTCTGAAGTTCAGCAAAACCGATTGTCTGCTAGCAACACAAGATGGCACTGTGTAAGTGCAACTGATGCGATGAGAAGCCTGTTCTGTGGTTGTAATCGTGTATTAAAAGGGTTGTGTCTGCTAAATGATATTAAAGTTGCAATGTGATGAGAGTTGTAGAGAGAACTTTATCTTAATCTTGGGCCTTGCTCCCCAGGTGGCATCGTGGAGGGGGGATGTGCAGCTGAATCCTAGTGGTCACATTTGATTTTTGTGTCTGCTAGTTGTTTAATTAATTGCTACTTAAACTAATACTAAGTAGGGAGAGGAGTAAAGAGAACACTTCCTAGGAAGAAAAATCAACAAGATTCTTCCTAGTGAAGGGTTTTGGTGTATTTTGTTGGATTCCCAAATTTTTATGATGCTGTTAAAGTAAAAACCAATTACCCCACCTTCTTTCATCAACTTCAGATGCTGTTTATGGTTAAAACACTTAAATACAGGTATCTGAGTGTGGGTGCCTACAAGTGAGCTAAGCCTCTGCATCCCCATTAAAATCTAGGGAGGATTTAGGGCTCAGCTCTGTTCTTTACTGCTGGATGTCTGGTGCTGCTTGGGATGTTGTCGAGCGTCTGGGACATCAGCCCAGGGCTGGGGTGGGTTATATGGCAAGTTTGGGAAGTGCAGCTGCTGGTGTGGGTCTTGTGGGATGCTTTAGAGCGTCTGAAAGGGCAGCAGAGATTTATGAGCAAGGAACTGAATCAAGCTCAGCTCCCTCCAGGCACCGGAGCAGAGGTGTGATTTCATGGGCTGGTGAGTAGGTGCCCACTGTCGGGTGAGGTGCTTGGCTGCCTGCGCTTCACTGACTTTAACAGGTGTGTGGACCCTGGCTCCAATGTGGACGCCTGCATTTTTACAGACCTATGTTTACCTGTCTTAATACTGACTGAATTCTTCCAAAAATATCTGAGAAACTCTGATTCAGCTGAATCCTTCATCTGCCCTGTCTTTAGACTTGCTGGCTGCCAGCTAATTAATTCCAATCTGTATTTGAATATGGCTTTGGAACTCAGTGGTCTACAGATAGCGGCTCGGGCACAGGGCAATATTTAAATGAACTGGCATGTCAAAAAAAATATTTTATGTAATTTTCAGTGTGAACATACTGTGGGATTTCTCTAATACATAAGAACAAACAAGTCAATCACCTCAGAGTGAAATTCAAGGTATTGCATATGCTCTTACTTTTGTTGAGATTTCTTTAAGAATTCTTTTAATAGATTTGTCAGAAATTTCAGGCTCAATTACCTGTGCATTCATCTCTTCGGGCAAGCTGCAGCACCACAGGCAGTGCTGGTTAGTGGCAAGATTTATGCAGATTCATGTCTGAATCTGGTACTACTCACACTGGTACTAGAAATGGGCAGAGCAGCCTCATTATTTTCAGGAAGGCACCTCACAGGTGAACCCCAAGGAGGACCCAAGCGGTAAGTTCAACACTTCCCTTAGGTAATAGCTGTTGTAACGTGGCCCACCTTGTCACTTACAGAGGATAAAAGGGTTTGAAATCTGGCAACTTGAGCTCAGCATGAAAACCGATGCACTTGTGGCGATGTTTTAAACTCCAACCAATCATTTGTAATGGATTAGCAAAACCTGTGCCGTGGCTGTAATGGGAGGCTTTTAGCAGCAGGCGTAAGTAAATGAAATGGCAGCTTCATGCCAAAAGCTCTTCAGCATTTTCATTTTAGCTTCAATTGCTGCTTGGGAGCTAGCGGCACCGACATAAAACAACATAGGAGGATGATGTAGAGCACTTGCTCGTAGAAGTATTCTAGGCTGAGTGGTAGGATATCAGTTTATTAAAGGTGAAGAATTTTTTTAATTGGTTCAACCTACTGTAAACAAACTTACCAGTTAAGTTGCTGTAGGCAAGAAATGCTCAAAAAAGATGAGTTGTGCAAAGAGAATTATTGGTTTGCCTTAACAGTCAACACTGTACAAAGAACCAAAGCCCTTGGTGGGGATGGGGGGGAAGGTATGTTCAAAGAGGTGTGTACACGAAGTTTTTCTTTATTAATTGTAACAGATGAAAGAAAGAAAAAGCTAGGGCCATTGAATGGACATAAGCATGACCTAGTGAGAGCAGGCTTGCAATCAGCACAGCGTGCCATCTCAAATGGCCTTCTGCAAGTAGTTGTGCCAGAGCAAGTGTTTCTAATTCCCTGACCTGGAATTTTCTTTTGCCCCCAGGCAGACAACCAGATGTGCCATTCATTTATAGGTGCATCAATTGCATATGGCCCATCCAGGATGGAAATTCACAGATTTCAGGGTCAGATCAGGCATCTGCACTCATTTGATCTGACTGTATTCCTACAAAGATCAGAACCTCTCACCCAATAATTCCTGTACTGAACACACAACTTCTGTGTGAACAACAGTGTTCTTTGTTGGAAAGAAGCCCTGTGTAGATCTGAAGTATGCAAATGATGGAAAAATCTACCACATGTCAACATAAATGGTTCCAGCGGTTAATTAACACTCTTAAAAATGTTAATTTTATTTTTAACTATTTTAACTATATATATTTAACTATTTTAATGAGCTTTCTAGCTATTATGATGATTTTTATTTTCATTTGTTTAACTTAGAATCATAGAATCATAGAATGGTTTGGGTTGGAAGGGACCTTCAAAGGCCATCTAGTCCAACCCCCCTACAAGGAGCAGGGACATCTTCAACTAGGTCAGGTTGCTCAGAGCCTCGTCCATCCTAGCCTAACTTGATTTAGGCTCCTGACACTGGATTAACTCCTTTTTCGTTTTCACTCCTAGATTGTACATGTGACTTTGAGACAATCTGTATATTTTTTTCAGTTTCATTTCTTATACCTGTACATAAAGCCTTATTGCTCATATCAGTCAGAAAATGCAAGATTATCTCTGTGGGAGGATACTGTGGATAGACTGGCCCCAACTCTGTGAATTGCAACACAGAACTCTCCCAGGAGAATATCTAACACAGAGGGGCAATAATCTTTAAAAGCATTAAAAAAATCTGAAACTCTGTAAGAATTTCTTTGCGCAATGCATAGATATGAATAAGAGCTTATATCCACAGGGGAAATTTCTGCATAAATCTTCTGGAATCATTAGTGAAGCATTGAACTGACTTGGTGGGAATGACCATGCTTGAATTGCTGTGTGGTTCTACCAATTTTCCTGTCTTAGGGAAGCACCTGTAAGAGATTCTCCTGCTGACATGTCTCAGTTGACAAGGGGACAAAACTGCATTCCATTTTTATTTCTCGGCATGAAATGTCAGCTGCAAAAACACAATTAGTTCCTGCTGTGTTTGGCAGATATTGATAGGAGGGGTCCAACTTGCAGCCTTTCATCAAACTCTAGCTCTGTAAAGATAACAATTACTGTCTTTTGATGCCCGTGGAAACAGGACTCCTGTGGAGAAGCATTAGCTTTACTTGCATGTGATACTTCATTTTAAGTAAAATTCATTCCTACTGAGGTAACTATGGCATTTCTGGGGGATATATGTGCTGCACCTCACTATTAATACCAGTGGTTATACAAATCAGAGGAGAAGCCCAGAATAGTTTAGCAAGAGCCCCGTTGTTTGCAATGAAGCGAGTCCTGACGAGCAGTCTTCAGCTAGGCACAGCTACCATCTGCTAACGAACCGTGGCCATCTAGCACAGCGCGCTGCGGAACAACTACTTTGCCCTTTGCTATTGGGATAATTGGGTGGTTTTGGCTTTTGACTGGTGGACTCAGTATTCTTTGGAGTTTTCTGTTGACTGTAACAGTTCATAGCACGTCTAACGCCTGCAAACCTCATGATTTTGCATTCCCTCTCCCTCAGTACTGTGTCCACGCAGCAATAAAAGAATGACAATTCTGGACTGAAGGTCGTACATGTTGATGTATGAAGGTACGTAGCTTGTCCAGAACGTTCCGTGTTACACCAGCCCCCTCGGTTTTGCCATCACCTCATCTCTTTCACTTCATCTGCTGCTTCTAGTGATGTAGTGCTAAATAGAAAACAAGTGAGCACATAAACTCCGGTCTGGTACTGGAAAGATGGGTAGATGCTAAACAAGAGGGGATATACAATCCATTGACCCTTATTATGCTAATGTTCTCTTTGATTATTCCCTATAGCACTTTGAAGATAGACAGTGCGTATTTTTGGTATCATATGCGCTTATGTTCTCTTAAATCCTACTTCTCTGTGACATCTTGGACTGAAAGCCCAGAAACCTGCCTCTTCAGAGACACTGTTTACATAATCTTTTAATCCTAATTTCCTTGCCAGATCATGAATTGTCCGTAAAACTGAATTGTGTATAGAATAATAATTGAAGGTGCTAACTGCGTTAAGCTTGTAAAACCAAAGCATCCCCTCACCTAGCACTAGAGAGCATTTGAATTCCTCCCTTGAGTGTCTCAAGGCTATGACCTTGGAAGCATGTCCATAAAAGTATCAACAGACAAGGGCAAAAATGTTCCTGGGTCAGTCCCCCAAGCAGCAGATGTTCACACTCACTGATTTTCATAGTGAAAGCACATATTTTTCTCTCACCAATCCTGCTTCAGGTTTGGTTTGTTTTCTTTTTTTTTTCTCCATAACAACAATGGTTATACTGTTAAGCAAATATATTTATCTTCTGATCAGACTTCATGCTGAGGCAGCAGAACAGATGCATTTATAATACTGTTCTCATGCACCAGGACTGACTGCAACTCTCGGATTCCCACAGAGCCTGGTTGGTTTTAAGCAGATCACTCAACAGAAGTGAGCCTGGGTGCTGTTTGCCCTCCTCTTGCTTCCCATGATGGAACGGGCTTTTTGCAACAGCCATAGGAAGAGATTTCCCTCTGCAACCCATGGGTGCGTTCTGCTGTTCACTAAACTCCAGTGGCTTGCGTGAAAGGACTCAGATCAGCAAGGCCCATTAGCGAGGCTGTGAAGTGATAACCTTGACTGAGCTAAAGACAAGAGGCTATGTTGCTGTACAGTGTTAGAAAAATATTAGAAGAATAAGCTCTATTGATGTGAGCAGAGCTGCACTGTTTGGCCTCAGCTGGGGATGTGTTCATGGCGCAGATGAAATTACAACTACTTCGTAATTCTCATCTCTACTTCAAGTTTTTATATACGTGCCATAGAAGTCTTGTAGAGGTGTACAGGTATCACCAGTTTGGGGTTTTTTTTGGAAGCTTGAAAGAGTAGCTGGAGATTTAAGAGAGTGATGAAAACAATATGCTGTCATTCTGTCAAGATGTTGAGGGCTCACCTATTTTGTTGGACAATAAATCTCCTGTGTGATTTTCTTTAAGCCTCTGATTTCAAGCTGTATAATTAAATGGTAATTTTTATAAACTGGGTGACCTTTTTTTTTCTCCTTAAAGCAAGAAAACAATGGCAGAAAACCAGATAGTTCAATAAAAAATTAACTTCTATTGGCATTTCTTCAGATAATAGAGTGTGAAAAGCCCTTGATAGATGATTGCTTTGATCATAAGGAATGCCAAAGCTGAATTATTTCTTAAAATATAAAACGAATCTCTGACAATCTGCTGGTCCTAAAGTCTTGGGTAATGGGTTTGTGATTTCCCCAGCACTTTTAAAAGGAGTCTATGGGAAGCATTTTTTAATTTTTCTAGTTAGACATTTGTAACATGAATCTATGTAGCTGAAATGATTATTATTTTCCACATGAGGACTTAAGTTTTAAGTTTTGCAGACATATTGTAGCACACATCAGCTGTTAGTAAGCTTCAATATTCAACTAACCAGCCTGTGAGGACAATGATTAGAAGGACGATAAATGTTTCTGTTCAATCTTAAATCTAAGTTTGGCCAAGATCTAAACTTCTTCCTCTTTGGCACGCTGTTTCTCTGTGAGGAAGACACATGCTGTGGGGACGGGGAGATTGCACTGCAATGTATAATTTCCAGCAGTAGTAGAAGGTTTTGGGTCTCAAATCTCTTGCCAGGCAAGTCGCTCTCTACTGGGTCAGAGTAGAAGGAGTGGTGTTTGTTTCTTTCTTTCTCTGCCCAGATATTAAAGCTTGAGCTTCTGAGACCTAATTCAACACTTACAAGTTGTAATGGGTAGAAATGGTTTTGATCTACCAGCTTTTCAGTACAAGACAGGGCAGATAACAGCCAGGACAGATAAATGGTGGGCAAGTTCTGCTTCCCCTGACCTTGGAGTATGGACTCTCCTCTTTCTGCCAGTACAGGATTTGCTCTGTGGGTTGCATTAGGAGAATCTGATGTGTTTACATACTCACTTTTCTGAGCAAAACAACGCTTTTTGGTTCATTTCCTTCACTGCTGGTTCTGGCGAAGAGGTTGAACATGCTCTCATATCATGGCTGCTGGTTTTATTTTCTCCACACTCATGCTCCAGCACTAAAGTCAAATTTTTGCATTCCTGACAACTGATACAGGGAGGAGACCTGATGTTCAGCTTCTATCAGCCTTTCCCTGTAATGTCGGTAATTAACTGTAGTGTTAAGTAAGCAAGCCTTGGGGTTCTCACAGCTGTGCTGTAGAGCGAAATGGGGCAGTCCCCTCACTTCCCTACCACGTTGTCAGGTTGGCTCAGCGATTGTCTACTGACAGTCTTGTTGCTGGCAGAAGGAGTGATGTCTCTTTGGCAGCTAGCCCATGCGTGACTTGGTACTTCAGTTATTATTTCTTTCCTTCAGCCTTGCTTCAGCAGCACTTTACAGATTCACCCAGAGATTGGGTTCCTTTTTCTGCGTTCAGTGTGCTGAGGGGAACTCAGTAAAGTTGTAGGTTTCATAAATCATCTCCTTTAGATGTGAAGTTTCATAAATCACCTTCTTTAAATGCAGAGCATTTTTGGAGTTTCCCAGTTTCCATCAGCTGTATATATCTGCCACCACACAATGGAAGTTGCATATTTTCAGCAGACATGACCTCTCCTGATAGAGACTCCCAGGGAGCTGGATGTCTTTTGACTGTCTAAATCAGGTACCAGAGGAACAGCATAAATTTAGAGTAAAGGAAGTATGACCATGAACTGTTTAGCAGGGGAGCTATTCGTCATTTGTATACCATCCGCAAGAAGAGGAAAAATATGAGGCACTGTATGAAGGGTTGTATCCTGGTTTTAGGTGGCACTGTGATGAGTGTAATGGTTTAGGTGAGACTGTGATGAGTGTGATGGTGTATGCTGACTGCAGGAGTTCAAATGAAGGCAGATCACAGCAGGAAAGGGCTGGACGCAGTGGAGACAAAGGCAGCTTTCAACTTCACCTGGTTGCAATCATTAAAACCTGTTTCCCTTATCATACCTTGAGCTGTGCCTTTGATCATTAAAGAAAGAAATTATGACTTAAAGGATAATGACACGATGCAAAATGGTATTTTTTTTTTTTTTGCATTTTCTGACAGGGCATTTAATTCTTCTTTCTAAGAGGTTATAACCAGTTTGCTGAACACAAATATGGCTTGCATAACATGGTGGACAACTGGATGTAAAGCTATTTACATCAACAGAGGGTATCATAGATTTAATTTCTTATTTTTTTAGGTAGTGTTAAACTCCTCTTTCCATATTTCGATCAAAGATACCATTTCTACAGGCTTTTCCCTGAAGAATTTGGTTGAGACTGACTCAGCAACAAGAGTAGCTGATCCACTGGCAGCAGAGCAATGAAAGAGCTGAACTTTCATCTGAAAAATACTGAGAAGTTTTTCTCTGTTTCATGAAAACAATGTTGGCTTTAGACTATCTGTAATTGACACTTTCTTGCCTAGATGGTGAATTTCCTCTGTGGTTTCATATTCAAGCTCTCACTAGGTTTGACCTTGCTTCCCTTGTGACATCTGAGGCGATGCCGCTGGCTTTGCAGACCCATACAATGATTAAAGAGTTAGATCTGGCTTTTAATTAATATTTAATTAAAATGATGGAAGTGGAGAAGAAAAAAGGAGAGAGTCCTAAAAAGTTGAAATCTTTGTTCTGCTCTGAGTTGGCTTCAGCTGTTTGTTATGTTTGAGAACTACAATTGATTCAGATTTTCTACTTTGGTTAAGAACTGGCCAGGGTGCATGGATGGTTTTTTTGCAAAGTGTATCCAGACTTAGAGTTCTCTGTTGTCCCTGTGTGCTCTGCTCTGTTCCTAAACTCAGAAGTTGTGGATCAGAAATCCAGCCCCGATGAGGCTCACAGCATACTGGCCACTTATGGAAAAGTTTAATATTAAAATAATTTTACAGGACTACATCCATTAACACAAACTGCTGTACATTTTCCGGCACAAAGTAATTACCTTCTTTTCACCTCTTCTTTACCCTCAAAAATCTTGTCAACCAGCATGAATCTGATTTGCTGAGGTGAAATGCATTAAGACCACTTAATAAAAGGTCATGTTCTTTTCCATAAGTGCTATTTAAATATATTTAATATGTAACTATTAATATTGAACGAGTTTAAAGATTTTTGTTTAAAATGACCCTATACTTAATTGCCTTTTTATGCTGAGAAACTTTATTGGAGTTAGTGAACTGCTTTCATAGCTCAGTATAACGTTTAATTAGGTGACCGTACCAGTTTCCATTTTATTTACTACCAGTCTAATTTGTTAAGATTAAATTTTGTTTTGCTTTTAGATTAAATTCAGATAATCATCAATTGTATTTCCTTTGCATACACTTAGAATCCTAATAAGTGGAAGAGGAGCAGACTAAGCCTTCTAAATGATATTCAAAATGCAACTTGAAATAGATCTTACGTGGTTGTTATAATACATGTAGATTCCAGGTATAATACATGTAGATTCCATGTGAGGCTGTCTAACTCTCACATGAATTTTTTTCTAAATCTTTCAAAATGCTCTGCGCATGACTGTCCCATTGCTTCTGGATTTCTTTCGCCTAGCAAAGGGTTGAAAGAGAATATGATGATTCACATATAAATACATTCAGGAGAGGGAAGGAGGTAAAAAAGATCAGATCTTTCCAAATTAAGAGGAAGTACTGGCATGAGATCAAAGTGTTCTACACAGGTCGTAAATTTAGACTGGAAATTAGAAGATTTCTGTCAATTTGAATGAGATCTGAAATAGTCTTCCAAACATGGCAGTAGAGACAAGACGGACTTTCAGAGACATAATGAGGGATGTGTATGACAGAAAATAGAGCAGTTCCTGGGCATAGGAAAAAAAAAATGTTGTAGCCCAAATCCCTTTGTGTCTGATATGTTGGCATCTTGCAGGCGGGTGAAAGGAATGTTGGTTTAAACATTTATTTTGTTCTTAATATGATTTTGGGGGAGTGAAGAGGAGGAGAGTAGCTGTTTGTTAGGACCTGAATTAATTTCTTCTGTCTCTTGATGATTTCTGAGGCATGGAAGTTTGGCTACAACTACTGGCATGAGTAGGGTCTGTTGATCCTTCTAACAGCATTTGTGTGTTTTGCAGGTCCCAGGTCTGTTTGCTTCAATCACTCCCAGGATTGGTTGGATTGTCACACCTGGGACTGGGACAGAGCCTTTCCCAGGCAGCATGACTGGGGTTTTGCCAATGTGTGGGACACACTAGGAGAAAAACGGAGCTTTACAAAGAAAATTTCCTACTGCTGGCAGGATTAAAGACACTGGCAATGGTCTTGATCTTTCCTGATCTATTTTTATGACATGTTCTAAAAATTCAGCTTTTTGGCTGAATTTGGATGTTAGATACCTATTCATTAAATCATTTTCACTCCATACATGTTCAGGTGGGTGCTTATCATATTCCTGTCTAGTTGAGACCTACATAATGTATTCAGTTTTAGCACAGCTCCCACTTTCTTTTGCAGTTTCCTGGCCTCTTTGTAACACAGTTGTGTCCTGTGCTGATCTGAGTTTTCTACGAACAGTCAGTCGTTATTCCCCATCATTACCTGATGTCATAAGAATACCCCTCCAAAATATGTATAACTGTGCACAGATTGAATATATTCTATTTTCCAGGTCATTAAAGATCTTGGCCCAGAATAGCTGAAAAGGAAATCCTGAGACATCCATGATTAGCCTCCTATTAAAGTTCTTTCTGTTCATAGCACAGAAAGTGAATACGAATTAATTTTTCAGATATGATGGTGAGATGCAGTATTTAGAGTTTTACTAAAGCGTGGCACTTTATGAAACCCATATATTCTCTCTACCTGCCTTCTAATGGTCAATTCCATCTCTGTGTACATCAGACTTAACATTTTATTTCTGAAATGTAGTCAGGTGGCAAATTATATCAGCTATGACTCAGTAAACTATAGATATGTGCATAAATATATTTGCATCTTTTTCTCTTGCTGTGTTAGTGAAATGCCTGAGCCAAATCCTCAGCTTACTTCCTGAACATCTTTGAAAGTGAAGGGCAGTGACTGTTTCTCAACATTAGGGAATTAATCTAATAATTCAAATTTTTTTTTTTTTGCTATATGAGGCATAATTGACAATAAACATATCAAAAATAAAATACTACTTCTTTGATTTTTTGCTTACTTTTAAAAATGGGCAGTGAAAATAATGAAGACTTTTTTAAGTTTGTGAGATTCGTTCTTCAAGTCTGATGTCATGGAAACAATTTCAGGAAATGCTTAAATGCTATTTCCTAAAGAATTTGCCCTTGTAGAATTTTCATATACATTACAAAGATAGAGAAGTTGGGAGCTCCTTATTAAAAACAAAGAAAAGTTTTTCAATTCCCTGTTGTCACACATTAAAGGGCAGCAGCTGCTTCTAAAAATGAGCCTACTATTTTCTTTTTATGCAGTAAGAGCATATTTTGTAGAAACTGATGGATGTATTTTTTTTCAGAAAGGATCTGATCTTTCATTAATTTCAACACAGAGTGACCTTAGAAGGACACTTTTGATGATTTTCCAGGAGCTCTGAACTTTAGCAGGTTGAGGTGAAACAGGAAATCAATCCAAATCAGTCCGTTTCTTTGAAAGTTAGAAAAGTCTGGAAAAAAAGAAAATTTCTCTTTACAGTAGCTTCTATTTTTTTTTTTTTAACCTTTGTTCTTGTTACTTATTCCTAAACATGAAGGGAGCTATGAATTGAAACAACAATTAGCAATTTTCCTGTGCATTTTAGTTTTCCAGCTGTTAATCAGAGTACATTGGCTACCTAAAATGGTTTTTCCTTTTATTTTTAATAAGTTGTTAAGTACTTAATTTTAACAGTAGACAATGATTTTTGTTAGTTACTAGGGCAATCTATTCTGCAACATTTCCTTCAAGAAATACCTTTTAATTTACTTTGTCCTAAATTATATATTAAGTAGTTTACTGTGTCTTAATGCAGCAAATGCTGCTATATTTTATGCTATTTTACAAGTAGCATGTTAATTCATCCATGAGTTTTGTGTCTAGTTTTGATAATGGGCTTAGTAGACAGAGGCCCTTAATTCATTAAGAATGTATATAAATGCTATTATTATTATTTTAATTATTCTAATCTTCTTCTGCCGGTTATTTTAAGTATGAATCCTGACATTTCATTTTTTTTAATCTTCCCTGCTATTTGTTGATGCATGTGATACTGGGATCCCTTGGATATCTTTTGAAGCAGCTGACCCACTCTTCCCTCTTCTTCCTCTCCATGTTGCATAGTACCTCTGCTGAGATATTTGCAGTAAAATTCTTACAGCTCAATGAGATTTTAGTCATTAACTGCTATATGTCTTTTCAAGGTGGTATGAATTAAATATGTATGGCATGATATAAATACTGTGTTTCTGAGGAGCGCACAATCCGCAAAAAGAAAAAAAAAAAAAGCAAAAAAAAAAAGCCATATACATTCAAAATTATTTGACAAGATCATAGCATGTTGAAAATTACTTTCTGGTACCAGGCAGTGGGGATAATTTCCTTTGATATGTATTCATGAGATTATTTTAGCATCTAGAGATTCAGGTTTGCAGGTCAGGGCTGGACCATCTCATTGTAGAAAAGCAGGAGAATCCCACAACTGGATTGCGATGGCCCCATGTGCTGTACTGCAACTCCAGATGCAGATTTGAAATAATAAATTGAAACAGTGGAATAACATGCAAGATTGTATTGGCTCTGTAATATAACAAATATAGCATATAGTAGTATTCACCAATAAGATGTTTTAGAAATTAGTCAGGGTAAAGTTGCGATACTTGCAATCTTTAGCAAGTGCACTTAATTGTTTGTGTTGGAACCTTTTGGTTTTGCACCCTGTGAATCAGGCTCAGTGATAACGCTGAGCCAAAGTCTTTCTATTTCTCTTGCAGACTCCCTAAGGTAGTATTGGTTTTCATTGTGTCTAAAATCATCAGGATGCTCACCTCTATTCAAATGTATTTTTGTATTTCTATTACTATCTCAGTGGACTACATATTTCTGTTGTAGATATTCCTTACTGAATCTTAAGTGCATTAAAAATCCATAAAATCTTCAATCTACGTATAATTTTGATATAGTTTATTTACAACAAGCATACTGCACTTCCTGGAACTGTCATTGTGTTTATAAATAATGTAATTTAAATAAAAATAAATAATTTAAATACTGAAATATTATACAGTACAACATTTTGAGTAATTTTCTGGAGATACAGGTTATACGCTTTAGGTGAAAAGCTTTCATATCTTCTGTTGTTACATTACCAGAAAGGGAGAATGGAACTAGAAAAATAGGTTAATTATCATATATCTTCAACAGACATGTAAAGACTGTAAATGTAATAATTATCTTCTGCATATTATATGTCTCATAATCAGGTAATTAAAATTCCATACATCATTGCTGTGTCAGATAGTATTACAGGAGGCCAACAGATATTCTTCCTCTGTCAGGAGGTGAGCTTAAATATTTTCATTTCTCTGATCACACAGAAACACAACTTTTCCTTAAAATTATCATGATCATAGCATAACATACACTGAAAGGTGACGTAGGTATTTGTTTCCTCATAGGTATGATTAAATGGGTCAAATATTAAACAATACTCTCTAGTTTAAGCTTCTTTAGGGGGTAAAGGTACCTAGAATCATAGAATCGTTTGGCGTTATGGAGCAAGGGCGTGCGTTGTCTGAAAAGAGGAGAGACTACACAAAAGCCTGGAGAGAGTTCCTCTGGGTGAAGAAAGAGGGCTGGAGCTGTAAGTAGAGAAATGCTACATTTAAAAAAAAATCTGAAATGGAGGAAAAAAAAACCTTCAACAGAAGAGTACTAATTATTTAAAGCAAATTTTCTAAGGGCTTTCAGTAAAACTTCAAACAGGAATATTTTAGGTCTACACTGATGGGCAAAATTGCAGAGGCAGATTCCAGAGTGTTAGTAGACTCAGAGGTGTGGTATGAGGGAACCCACAGAGTACTACCAACCCCTGCGTTTTCCGCATCCAACACAAACGCTATGACCACGGAGCCACTGAGTATTCACGGCGGTTGCTGGGTCTTGCAATTTTTTTAGAGGTCATGGCACAATTCTCCCTTGTAAAAGAACAACTGCTGAGAAAACAAACTTTCCCATGATTGGGAATTGCTTTCTGATGAGCCAGGCTGTTACTTATTGCTGCCTGAGTCCTGTGTGTGTTCAGAGAAACTGCCTTTTCTCTTCTTCTTTAGTAATAAATAGCAAAGCAGTAAAGAAATACTGGCTGTTAACACTAACTTCTCCTAACTAACTCTGACTCCACTCTGAATTTTACCTGCCTGCCTTCAACAGGAAAGCAATAGTTTCTCTCTAGTTCTCATTCTTTGTGTCTTTTACTGTTTGCTTTCTGATTTTGTAACTCTCTCTCTTTTTGAATCCATGGGCAGCTATGGTAGGTCTATGCTCCTTGCCTTTCCCCATGGAAAAATCCAGAAACTCCTGGATGAAATATGAAGGTTTACCTTTTCTGTGCAGTGTCTAGCAGACAAAAATCAGCAAACTCGGCATTTATGTTGTGGCCATTTAAATTAACATGGGTCTTACTCTTCCTCTGTGACATCAGTGCACTGTCAAATGTAACTCTTGCTTCAGAATTTGTAAAAACTATATATTTTCATGGGAAGACGTGCACTACTTTCAATTCATGCATCCCCCAGGATGCACGAAACAGGAGCTGTTCGCCATTGCCTCGGGAAATACCTTTGAAACCTGTTTTTTCTGCCTTCCTATGAGCAAAAGCCTTCTGTGATTGCACTGTCTCTGTCAGGCTTTTGTTGGCTAACATCTGCTTAACCTGGCAGAGATGTGGAAATCTCAAAATAACTACATTCCTGGGGGTTCTGTGAAAATGCTGTGTGGACGGAAAAGGCCCAAATCAGTGCCCACACTGAAAGCTTTTGGTAAACAGAGATGCCTGATAAACAGGCTCAGCTGTTACATGTCTTGGCTGCCATGGTTCAAGTGGGTGGCTCTCAACCATCCCGGGCTCTTCATGGAGATATCGCAGGGCTTGTGGGGAGGCAAAGCTGTGGTGGTGAAGAGGTTTTGGGGACAGAGGCCACAAACCCATAGGCAACCAGCAGCGGGACGTTTCTGCTGCTTGTGGAAGCAATCGGTATTGAACAGACACAGAAATAGCTCTGCAGTGTATTGAAAAGTCTGGTCACACTGTTTATGCTTTGCTGCCTGCTTGTTGTGTCGTCTGTGTCTCCCGTCCCCCCCTGCCCAGTTTTTCTACATGCCCTTCACCCAAGTTCATGTTCAAAGTCAGGATCATTGTTTCCACATTCTTAACCATAGCAGTCTTAAAGCCAGACCAGATAACGTGGAAGGCAAATGAAATCCTTTTCAAACAGTCTGCGAGAGTGTCTGGGAAGTCTCAGTGACTAGCTGGCTAATGTCACAGCACAGCTGATGGCAGGCAGAGAGGATAGAAAGGATGTTTAATCATAGATGTGAATACTTATTTAAATAGTTGTTCAAAACTATTCCAAATTTTGAGGTGCCTTTAACTTTTGTTAAAAGTACCTGTATATATGTCATAGATATATAATGTGTATGTTAACAAAGCAGGCTCACAACCCAGTGTAACTAAACAGGGTCCAAAAGCAGGGGAAAAAAAAGGAAAATACATATGATTTTTTAAAATGCTCTGCCTGTAAATACTATTTTTCTTTACCTTCATCGCTAAGGTAATGAGTGTGTGACTGTCATAAACACTAGCAATCAATGCAAACATATGTTGGCTTTGGACTTAAAGGAATCGATTCTGAATTTGGGATCCTCTCTTCTTCAGAGAGATTTGATGCACGCAAGCACTGCACCAAAGTGGGATTCAGCTGCAGATTCACATATTAATGCATATGTCTGCATGTCCACCTGCGTGCAAAGCATCTATGCTCCCACTACAGTCCAAGGAGAGCTAATCAATACAGTCAGTGGGACCCATTGAGAGGGATGGTTAGGCATTTTATCCCATACCAGATAGTTAGGGCTCAATTCAGTTGTTAAAACATAGGCATCTAATGCCATTTGAAAAACTATCGGATATCTGAGGTATTTGCATGGGCCTTGCAGGTGTGAGAGATGACTGACTGAGTCAACTGAATTGTGTCCCTACATTTGCTCACTGAACTGCTCTTCTGATCCCCTTGTCTGTATGGACTAGACCTTCACTGACACAAGGTGTGCACGCTTCTGTAGGTGTCGACATTGAGATGCCTGAACCTGGAGCTGGCTCCTGGATTCAAATCCCAGAGCCCCAACCTGGGCATTCCTGCTTTGTTTTCCTGGAGATGCCCTGCATGACATAGCCACCTAAAGTAGTTTCAGCTAAGATTAAAAGATACGCTACAGCAGACTACATCAGAGTGAGGAACAGGAGAATGAGCTTTTAATGGCAATGATCTAAAAACTCCAAGAATATATAAGGCTTTCTTGCAGGGACATGAGATAGCACTGAAGTTTCAAAGCTAATTTTAGGATTTTAAAAATTCCTACTCATGAGGAATGAAACTGAGACCTCCGCAACACTCAAACCTGGACTTCATGTACATGCTATGAAATTCTGTCACCAGCAAAGTCAATGGGCATCTTGCCATTGATTTTTAAAGAAAACATGACAGCAGCCTGCTGCCATGGCCTTTATGTGTCATGTACTACCCAGAAGGTTTTGTGCTTTCTAATTCTCCATAGGACAATTCTGGCATGAACTACATGTAATGGGGCCACCAGCAAAGCAGAGAGCTACCTTACAAAGAAATCAAAGTACAGGGAGTCTCCCAGCATCTGGGACCAAATAAAATCAGCAAATGTCAGCAGGCAATCCTCAGAAGGTTTAGCAGGTGAGACATTTAAGTGACATGTCTAGCAATGGATTTATTCGGTGTTTTCACCTTTTTCCTTCTAGCTCTGACACTTTTCTCTCTTACATGAGGCAGAGGGAAAGAATAACGGGCACATGTCTATATGGGTAACACAGGGAAGTTGATGTTCATTATTAAAATTTTTAGCCTGACTTTTGGGAAAGGACTAGAGTCAGGATGCCTCTGCGCTTTTTTTTTTTGGTACTCAGTGTGTGAGATACCTTAAATAATAGACTTTACAGTCCAAGGATGAGAGTACATTCCTTTCAGAGCAAAACCCTTTTAAGTAAGCTAGACAAAGTACAAGGGTCCTAACATCATTCATTATTTTTGAAAATGCAGACCTCTTCCCTGCTAGAAACACCTTGTAGGAATGAACACCAGTGATCCTGACCCATGAGGAAATGGTGTTCCCATCCCTGTTATACCAGATGTGATTGGTAAGAGAGCAAAGACAAGAAGAGACCTGCAGCTATTTTTTTTTTTTTTCTCTTTCTGTAGCAACTGTCGCATGAGACCTTTCCTTTCTCCACTTCTGTAGGAGAGATGGAGATGCTGAGGAGTACAGGCTAATCCCAGGGCAACCGCTCCCTCTGCAGGAAAAAGGCTGGAGGGCTCCACTCCTCAAGGCTGGGTGAGAAACCGATGCAATATGTAGCAGCACATGAATGAAGCAAGAAATATGGGGAGGGACACAACATGATGACGATGACAAGACCAACAGATATTTTACATTGCAGGTGGTCCATATGACTTCAGAATTTGCTGGAAGTGAGGTCTGAAGCCTTTATGAAAAGGAGTCCTGTCTAAAGAGGAAGGACGGAGAGGTGGCTGCTGCATCCGAACAGCACGGTGATGAGGGAACCTGATCTGTTAAGTGCTGCTCTCCTCTCTTCTGCTCAGTCCAACCACGCAGTCTGTCATCTGGTTTCTTACCCGTACCAGGAAAGATTTTTTAAAATCATTTCAAGAGTTGATTACTTTGGCTGTTAAGACAGTGCAATCTGTATTTTTACTGAACTCAGGCATTGTGTCTAGCTGTTAATCCCTGAATGTGGTCTCGTACTCTCCTCCCCCGATGTACTAAAAATAATTAATAGTTGGCTCAGCCCTGCAATTTTAAGTCGGCTGCTGGACATAAGCATGTTTCTGTTTTTAATAGACATTTTCTAGGCAGAAGTCTGTGCTTTTTATATTATCTATGTAAAATAAGTAATAGGTGTTTTACAGTCCATCTGATATTAAAATGACATTTAATATGAAATTTTACAGCAAGGAGCAAGAGCTCTGCTTCTCCTCAGTTTGGTTAATAAATATTTTATGAACTTCATGAATGTGTATCCCGAGTAGATGCTAATAGCTCAGATGTATCCATGAACAAGGTTTAAAAAAAATCCCTAAATACGTATTTGCCTAATTTGGTATTTTAATACTAGGTATACAAACTTCAATGATAGACCAAGATGGAAATGGGCTCAGACTACAGATTTCCTTCCAAACTTCTAGTCTTGTCAGAAGTTATAGATCTTCTGTACAAATCACTGAATTGTAGCTGCGTTTTCTATTACTCATGAAAGTAGATTAAATAAATGGAATTTTGTTTCCTGGCCTTGAGTACATGAATAATTTTTCAATGATTTTGGAACGTTTTTTCAAAAAAAAAAAAAAAATGGAGTCATTTAACTGGCATATCTGATCTTCTCCATAAGTAGGAAAGACAGTTGGGGACTGAAGTTTGGGAAGGTATTCCCAACATTTACAGTAAGAACATTTTAGTTATTCATTTAGGTTAAGAGCTAAAGACTTCTTTATAACCATGAGAAGAGTTAACTCTGGAGAATAATTTGAATTAGTGAGGTACATATATTTTTACCTCCCTATTTCGATGCCTTCCAGATGCCTTCCCTTCACTGATCACATGAGGAGTCAAGACTCTCCAGCTAGGCCTTTAAAGTTAGATGACAAAAAGTCAGGAGCCATTTCTGCAGGACAGTAGACTGTTAGATTCAGTATTGCTGTACCCATGCACCACAGGTGCAGGCTGCTACTACTCCCTCTTCCCTCTGGGGAAAAAACCAAAACAAAACAACAAAAGAAAAAAGTACAAGACATACAAATATAATAAATTGTGTTTATAAAGCTTTTATAATAAAAAATTCTTTTATATATGTGTATGTTTATAATTATGCATGCATGGAAATAATTCCGTAGAAATATTACACTGAAAAGAAAACAAGTACTAACATTTTCAGGTTATCAACAACATGCAATTATTTTCAAAAACTATTCAGACTCCATCTCACAGTGAATAGGAGGGAAATGCCTTGACTTCTTGGAGAGATTTCTTTCAAGATATACTTGAAAGAGATGAGAACTTAAGAGGCAATAGTTCTGTTGCTGTTTCATTTCCCTCTTTTACAGTGTCGGATTGGACCACTTGCACTATAATTTAAAATACTCATCACAGTATTAAGTAAGTGCCACGATCTAAATTGCTACTTTGGCTGTGAGCTCCTGGGTGTCTTGTTTGTCTCAATCCCCATCCCTTTCCTGGTTCCTCCTGCTGTGGTCTTAGGTGCTGAGGTTTGAAATACAGCCAATGTACTGAGACCACAGGCCAAAGGAATCTGTGCATGTTAGTTTGCCCACGTTTTGAACCAGGTATTAGCCAATCATCTCTTTGGGGTGGGGCTGGAGAAATTTTGGATTTTTTTTATCGTGACATGTGTTAACCAAAATCCAGATGACTCATTAGTAATCTTGTAATATTACTCAGGAATAGCCTAGCCTCTTAAATCCTCATGTTTGGAACAAGCAATTCAATATGGTATTAAATATGATTTATCTTTAAATTCTGTGTTGGATTATCAGCAAAAGAAACCTGAAAAAACTTCTCTGGCACAACAGTTATCATGAAACTTTTAGAAGGACATTGGAAGGTAACTTTTTTTTTTTTTTAACATGGATATATCCTAGAGAATTTTATAATTAATGAATAAGCTACTAATCACTGCTAAACACATAGTAGATACTATGCTATAATAATAGAAGGCTTAATGCACAGTGTCCTATGAGTCACTGCAGATCTTTTCACTGATTTCAGTAAGACTGAGATCAACCCCTTACCTCAGGAAGACTGAAGATGTTAAACAGCTCTTCACTCTCCAGGCTGTGTTCCTTTCCTTAATTTTGCTCTTTTTAGACATCAAAGTTAGCTGCATTTTTGTCTAATATCAGTTTTGTTTTCAGGCCCTTTTTCTGAGGAAACTTAGACTGTCAACAGTGCTGGGGAATATGTTATTTGCTTAAAACAAATATATTTCCATAGATGTCAAAGCAAAGCCAACACTACAGTTCTGTAAAACCTTGTTTTTACAAAATCTGAGAAAATCTGAGTTAAAAACGTTCCTTTAAATGATTCTATAAATCTCTGCTGTAACCCAGCTGTGTCCCCTGACCACTAGTGTCTGAATGTGACCATCCAGCTAATTCCTTATCCACTGAATAATTCATCCATAAAATCCATACCTCTCCAGGTTAGAGAGAAGGATGTTGTGGGGGACCGTGTCAAAGGCCTTACAGAAGTCCAGATAGACGTCATCCATAGCTCTTCCCTTGTCCACTGATGTCTTCCCTCCATCATAGAAGGCCAATAGGTTGGTCAGGCAGGACTTGCCCCTTGGTGAAACCATGATGACTGTCTTGAATCACCTCCCTGTCCTCCATGTGCCTTAGCATAGCTTCTAGAAGGTTCGTTTCATGGTCTTCCCAGGCACAGAGGTGAGGCTGACAGGCTGGTAGTTCCCAGGGTCCTCATTTTTACCCTTTTTAAAAATAGATGCAATATTTCCCTTTTTCCAGTCACTGGGGACTTCACCTGACCATCATGACTTTCAAATACCACAGAGAGTGTCTGGGCAGAGTTCTTACCTGTTTAGCATCAGTTCCAAGTAATTGCTATGGCTTCATTTCTGCTGAATACAGGTGGGGGAAATGGGTGGCACATAAACATAGAAAACAGCTGTACTGACATGCAAGATCTTTTAGAATATATACTGGCTTCTTATAGCAGTGGTTTTTAGGACATTAAGCATATATTGGCACTTCTCCTGAGTATCAGCTGCAAGACAAATATAATCCATATACAGTCTTCTGAATCTCTCTGATTGCTGTGCTTTCAGTGTAATAAACTGACCATCGCTGCACTAACCCTGAGAATGATTCAAGAACATCTTCAGCTCAGCATGTAATAAAACTGTCAGGTTTCCTATACTTTTATCTTGTAAATGGTTTGCATGGTCTGGATTTCTGATCTGACCTTGTCTATTACGGAAATTTGTATACAGGGTGCTTTAAACTGCTCTTGTAATGGCTACACTTCAATTTCTGAGTTGTAATTCGTGCCATTGACCATTCTGCCACAAGTAAGAACACAAAAACAGCATGGAGGATGGGAACTCAGAAGGACTGTCTGCAGGGAGCTGAAGGTGTGCGAGAAAGTGCCTTCTCCAGCTGCCAGCCAACATAGCCTAGCGTTAAAAAACGTGATATCCTGCCATGCTGGCTTGTATATTGCTTTGTTTCATTTCTTAATATAACATACTGGGGGTGTTTTCCTTTCCCGATGCAGGATGCAATTCCCACATGTGGTCCAAAGGCAGGAGAGGATGGGAAAGCAAAATCAGTGTTGGGCACCTTTTCCTTCTGCAGAACTAAAAAGTGCTTAGAAAAGCTGCTGTCAGAGCAGAGAAAGTTCATTTGTTAAATGTCTGTATGTCTCGACTGCCATCATAACGACTGCAAATGTCAGTGCTATGGCCTTGAGGTGACAAGCAAGGCAAGATTGAATTGGATTTTATGAAATGATTTATTTTCACTGAGCGGGGTCCATCTCATGATTTTTTTAAGGATGAACTACAGCAGTCAGAACAGCTCTTCTCTGAATGAAAATAAGGCTACCAGAATAATAATTTTCTATTTTTGTACTGCAAACCTAGATGGATAGAAAATTTCCTGCTTTTGACATATTTTGCTTAGTACATAGCAATTTCATTTATTAACTTGCTTATAGTTATTAGTATGGCATTTAAACCAGTTCACAGTAGATGTAATGAATTAGGTGCTAAGGCCTGCAAGTTCATTGATATATGAGTAACAATTTAATAGCACTTGCCATGATGCACGATGTACTAGTATACATTATACTGTGGGCAGGAAAGTCTTGAGGGGAGATTTGGGATGCTTCAGAAGGTTTTTTTTGTGGTTAGTTTTATTTTATGTTTACATTAATCCATTTAAAAATTGTTTTCTTCCAAACTTGATGTTAGAGTAGGGAAAGAATATGAAGTTTCATGTGATTTCAAAACTTTTCCTGAAGAAAGCTTTTTTTTTTCCTTTTATTTCAATGTTTGCATTGCAAAACTTCACTATCTGTTGAGATATATAAAAAAAAAGAGCACAGGTCCCCAAGTTACATATTATTCTCCACTCAGCCTTTTGATCTCATCTGCTGTTAGCATTTTCAAAGTTCTCCAATAGGCACACTTGAGACTGGGATCACAGTTCTTCTTGCATTTAAAACAACTTTTCTCCATTTAAGTCATTTAGTATGTATAGACATAGCAGAACAGAGTTTAGTCCTTTGTGTATCTCTCTGTTTCTTTTTTTCTTTTTTCTTTTTTTTTTTTTTTTAAATAGAGAACTAACATGATGAGTGCCTAAGGTGCCTCACTGAAAAAAAAAGTAAGTGAATTCAAGTCAGGGGATGGGAGTGAATGACCGATGACTGAGATAAATCTGAAATAGCTTAAAAGAGTGACAGGGAAAGATTAAAAGACGTAAATGAAAGAAATTGCCAACAACCCGTAGAATCTAGGACACAAGATGATGTGGAATAAAGGAAGTTTGGAGGAGAAAGCAATTTAGATAAAATGTGAGTGAAAGGGGAGCTGCCACAGGATTTAAGTATTTTCTTTAATATAAAAAAAAAAGTTAACATTTTGATAATACTTGATGAAGAAAGAGAGAAAAGAAAAAGAAAAGGCAGAGAAATAAGGAAAGTGAGAAGGAAGGAAAGTGAGGTCTTTGCAATAAAAAGGAGAGTTCAGAGGGCTAAATGTTCATTCGGAATAAAATGTGATTATAGTCAGAATCATTTGAGGAGGCAGGACTAGGTGTAGTTCAAAGGCTGAGGCACTGGAGGCAACCCAGAGTTAATTTCTGATACTCTTAATTAGTGTAGTGAATAGCATTCATAAAGCATCTCCTTCTTCCTCTGTTTGCATTGAGCAGTCCATGAGACGAGTGTTTCATAAAACAATAAGTAAGATTAAATATATACTTTTGGTAATACGTGTGTGAAGACAAAATGTTCCACCAAACAAGTGTAACAATTGCTAAAATGGGATGCAAAGCAACAACAGGTGACAGATTTGAGGAAAAAACTTTGTATTTCAACGCAGCCCCTTCCTTCCTTTCTGCCTAGGCCTGAGCGCACACTCTAGTTAGAAACAGAATTAACGTTTTGGGGTAATTATTGACAAAAGGTGGAAAGGAAGGAGCAGTTACTGACACACTGGTTTTGGCAGGTTTCTCGAAGGCATCTGGGCACAGCCTTGGAGCCAGGTGTGTCTCCGCTATCACAGCACAGCAAATGGACATTTATAGCATTGCACCCCCCAGACCATCCCCCTGTGACGCCCGAAGGAGAATTCACCCAGTGATCTCCAGTGCGGATATTAACAACAGTGGGAGCAGTTTTGTGCTTCCTTCTGACACAGTGGAGAGGAAGGGAGACATTCCATCTCATCCTAGTGTGGGTATCTAAAACGGATAAACGGATCGTTTTTTAAAAATGCCAGTCTTTCTCCATTGGCTACACAGAGAACTTACAGTAATTTAAACATTCAAAGTTAGGTGAACCGAGAACTAAGTCTGGCATGTTCTCCCAGCCTCCTGTATTGATAAGGAGCTGAGAGCTCCATGTGACTGCAGAGGCCCCGGTGTGCATCTTGGCACCACGAGATGAGGTCAGGACAGCGATCTTTGTTCAGCCGAGCAATTTCCTGGCCCTTCAGCCTCCCGCATGGAGAAAGATAAGCACTTTGGGGACAGTTCAACTTGCTGAAGTGACTATGCTAGTGCTAGGAGTCGACTTTGGGGCTCACTCCTCTCTTTTTCTTGACTGTTAGATGAGCCTATATCAGCTTATATTAGATAACTTCTGAGAAAGATTCATCTTACTGAACTTCAGCTAAGTTTACTGCATTTGGAGTCCAACTGAGTCTGTATTTAAACTCTTGTTTGAAATCAAAAGAAGCGGGTGTTTTTCCCTTGATCAGGGCCACAGCAGAAAGCTCTCTACTTCTTTTTTTAAATTTTTTTTTAACTTTCACTTTGTCAAAGTATAATGCCTAAATTTATCAGTAACACAGTTCTTTTCTCTTACAGATAATTTCTGTGCACATCTCAGAGAGAGAGAGACTTGCTGTACCAGCAAATAAACCTACCCTGCACACACATGAAAAGGTGGTGTGAAGTCCAGGTTCACCTGAAACTGAGCTTCAGTCACCAGTTAGCTCCGGAAACTTCTGACTATTGCCTTTATGATCCTCCTAGGTGTACTCAGCCAAGTGTCATGAGAACAGTAGCTTTGGTAAGCGAGGACCTGATGATTTTTTTTGACACTGAGGGGATGTCATAGCTAGATTATCATCCGAGCTGGTATATCACATAACAGTGATAAGAGATATCCAGATCTTGACTGTCTCCTCAGTTTAATAAGAACCATGGAAAGGCCTCGAGGAGACTTCATGGTCCAAGTAATAGAAATTTATCTGGTCTATTGAACAGAGCACAAACTGTGTGCTTCTAGCTTTTGAGAGCCTTATATTTCCCCAAGAGTGTTTTAATGTTTCCATACATGAAGGCTGTCTCTAGCTGTATGGACGTTACCCCCAAATTATTTGTTTCACAGTCAAGGATTGCTGCAAAATGTAACTGGACTCTGGCCTGAGGCAGGGTTTGACTGAGTTACTCTTTGTACTTTAAGCGGCTAAACCAGAGGAGATGATTTAACCTCACTGGACTGAGATTCTCTTAATTGCAGGATGCAGCCTGGTAGTGATACAGGTTGTAAATGTTAAAGTGTTCCTTATTTCTAGAGTAGCCCAGTGGAATCACTGACCAAATAGTCACCTTTTACTTTATGGAAATAGCTTTGGAAAAGTATAAGTAATGCAAATCTATGTAAATTAGAGTGAAAGTTTAGCCCAAGATGTAAGAATTCCTTTACATCCTTTTGGTTAATTGATAGGATTATCCTCTCGGTTACTGCAGTAACTCAAGTTTCCCTGCAGTAACTTAAAACAGGTGTTTTTCTCTGACATGGACAGAGCTGCTGTGTGAACAACAACAGACTCAGGTCCCAAGTCCCTGGTTTTCCTAATCAATTCAAGCCATGGCTCTAATTTACCAAGATGAAGCAAAACCAAATCCACCGGAGATTAACTCTAGATAATGCTCGGGTTTTCTGCTGTTGTTGTTGCTAAAGAGATGGAAGAGCCTCATGAATTTCTTTAATGAACAATAAGAGATGTTGTTTCAATACATGAAAGTCCTGAGTAACTGGATTTAATCAGGGCCTCATTATAATAGCTTTTCCTATAAATATATAGTCTACATACAGTGCGCTTAAAAATTACTAGCTCAGGGAGAGTTTAAAATCACATTTCGGCATCGTAAAACAGGAGCACACAATTCAGAAATTACTTCAAATGACTATAAATAGTAATTAAAACCTCTAAGCGAAGAGAATGTTTTTTTTTTTTTATTCACTGTGTAAGTATGATTATCTGACTGTTACCAAAGCTATACTTGAATATATGTATATCCAAGGTTTACAAACTCACCCCATTGCTATGTTTTTGTCAAAAGGAAATTTAGCTAATACCCTGTTGGTATTCCAGCCAGAAAACCATAGAGGAAGAGGATTAATGCAGAAGTAGCTCTTTCCAGAAGAATTTATACAGGTTTTTCAAGCCTAGCAGCTGAGGTGTTGCCACTAGGACCACGTTAGTACCAGTGTTGTGGTAGTCACACTATATCTTGTTTCAAGGAAATGAATATTCTTACACATACTAGACATATATTTTCAGTTTAATGGGATCTGAAATCATATTACTATTTCTTCATAATACTGTATGTGCCAAAAACAAGATTACATCACTCACTGCCAGTTTTTACCTGGCTTGAAGAAAAAAAAAAATTGTGTCTCAAAAATTTAGGTACAATGTCTGGAAAAGAATTGCGTAGAATAAGATGGTAAAAACAATACAAATTCAGTCCTCTGTGAAGATCTTTCTGCCTTTCAGATATAACTAGATATTTTTCCATTCCAAGTGCATATCATCATTAGAATTATTACTGTTGTTTAATACTTGTTTTGGAGAGCACACAGATTTAAGCCTGACTGTGCCAGATGCTCTCCAAATAAGTGCGAAAACATAGTTGAGACTCGCACATATTTAGAGCCAAGTTGCTAAAAAACCTGCAGTTGGAAGGTGTTGTAGCTTTACTTCTGCGACACCAAGAAGTATGTGATTTATCAGCCAGGGGCACCGATAAAGCACAGCTGAAGTAACGAGCAGACCTTCCTTCAGATATTTGAAAGTGAAAAAAATCTGTGTGTCAGCATGTATGAACACTTCTAAATTTTGTAATGTTGTTTACCCAACAGCATAAAGAACGGTAGCTATTTCAGCTAGGAATCATCATCCACCTATGGAACCTGGGCCAAATCTTTCAGTTTAAGCAAGGCATTCATTTGTTAACTCATTTAAAAAAATATTTTCTTACTTTTTTTTTTTGTGTGTGTGTGTCTGCTATCATTTGAATCTGCACTGGAACACTGGTGATATTTTTAGCAGTAAGGAAACAAGAACAATTGGATAATGATCTTTCTCCTACCCATTTTTGTTTTCAGATATTACTGCAGAGTAAGTGCAGAGAGGGTGCAAATGCTGTAACATTTATTTCCACTGTTGTGCTGGAACTTGCTCACATAACCTCTTGGGAGTCCTTTATTAAAAGTCTTCTAGTACATTGAAGCAATTAATTTCCCTGCATCTGGTAAAACGCTGCATTTGTTCCAGGACAGATATGATCTGTGATTCTTAAAAACACTTCTGAAGAACAACTTTTTTTCTTTGGGACTGAATCCGTTTACCTCAAACAGTAGGAATACACAAACAACAGGAATTCGAGTAGTTAATCAAATATTGTTAATGTATTCTCATTATGCATGTAGCTGTACTGGACTTTGTTGGTGGGTGACTATGAGAATGTCATGCCTTAGCTGGAAAAAAAACGTTGACAGCTGTAGGATCTCTGGAAGAATACAAACACACATAGATCAGATTTAGACTCACAGGCTTGAATATTATGCAAAACAAAGCCCATGCTGAGGAATTAAAATTAGATTGAAAGAAATTCTAAAGTCAGAGTGAGATTACCAAATGAGTTTTTGCCCACTCCAGTCTTCTTTGCGGTGCATGCAGAAAAAATAACTGGAAAATTTCAAAAGATTTTTTTTTTCCAAAATAATATTTAAAGGCTTCTTTTGGTGAGATGCAGCAGTATGGCAACTCTTCCTGGATAAAGAATTAAATAAAGAGAAACAATGAGAGCAATGCAATTTACTTTTTGATGAGATATGAACAAAACAAAGCCATTTCCTGTCTTTCACTGTTTTGAACCATGCTTGTTTCCCTGAGATCCCTTATTTTTGAAAACAAAAATGGGCAGGTGTGGGAGAAACCAGGAAGCTTTTCCACTGGAGTTCCAGATGCCTGACCCAGATATAGACACTCTGTAGTGTGGATTTTTGGAAGATGATCCCCAAATTAACAATCAGCAGGCAGACACCTCTCAGGTTCTCTTCACATCTCATCTCCTCTCAACTTCTTGCAGCCGGGCTGGGCCGAGTTGGGCCCAGACGGCCGCCTGCTGGGGGCCATAGGGTGAGGGTCACAAGGCCCACAGGGCTCGTGCCTCCCCTTCCTGCCCCTGCTCCAGCTCCTTCATATCTTCTCTTCTCTTTTTTTTTTCTCTCTGTTTTTCCCCTTCTTAAATACATTATCACAGAGGCATTATCATGGAATATTCTGCTACCAATTGACTTGGCCGTGGCCAGCAGTGGGTCCACCCTAGGCCCGGCTGAGTCCACTGGACAAAAGGGAAACAACTCCTAGCAGCTGCTTCCAGAGGCTACCACCGTAGCCCCCCTCACTAAATAAAACCAGGACAGCTGTATATGTGTTACAAATAAATATAAATAAAACTACTGTATTATAAACTGACACAGTATCAGCTGACACGTTTCAAGCTTGTTTATTGAAAACTCCACAGAAGCTGATTATGTTCCTTGGAAAGAAAGAAACATACAGAAGGTCTAAGAGAGCAATGTATGATACTGTGGATGGAAGAAATAGCTGTTTGATATTTGCTGTAAGATTTTCTCTATTGACATGCAGGCTAGTGGGATGAGGTGTTCAGGGAAAGAAGGTGAAGATTTTCTGAGGATTATCAAGCTAGTATTAGTGAAAACTCTTGTGAATCTTCAAACTATCAGAACAAGAAAAGACTGAACTGAAATTGTGTCAAGAAACAGAGCTTCACCACTGTCTTATGCAATTCTGTATGTGTATACGTGTAAAGAAAATATTTAAAGAAAATAATAAAAGAAAAGATGAAATAATCAGTGATTACCTTGGAAATGGTAGGAGTAGAACAATTGTACATGCATAGATATTCTACAAGCTGCCCTTCTGCTGATGAAGGCAAGACTCCATACTATCCATCCAATTTGTCATTGTTTTTTTTGTCTCTTGGTGTTGTCTTCAGGTGATGCTTGCTGAAGCGCTCTGTTTTGGTTTTTTTTTTTCACTTTTGCCTTTTACCTGGATTATTCTCTTTCAGCCGGTTGACCGATGGTCTGGACAAATGGTTTTCAAATAATGGTCTGTCTCTCTGTATCTGTATGTCTACATATCAGCTGTATCTGTGTCTTTATCTGTATCTATCTAGAAACTTTTTTTTTTGTTTTGTCCTTTGTTGCTTTGGACCACATACTATTAGCACAGGTGCAGGAGTCACTTATAGGCTTCTTCAAACTCTGCAGAGACCAATTTTACGAGTGGCCAATCTGATTTTCCTAGCCAGTGAACCTGGCTTCCTCTTAGGTGCTGAGTTTTGGAGTAATCCTGTGCAATGCAGAATAAAGAGTTCCCTTTGTCTAGGAGTTCATGTGGCTTTTAATTGGTCCACAGTTTCTGGTACCAAAAAGAATAAGCACTGCAGTTTTTACATAGTCTGTAAAATTCAGGCACTGTTTGAATGATGACCATTTGTACATATGTGTATCATGGGTGGCATTTTCAATGGACTTTTATACTTAGGATTCACTTGTCATTTTGTTGCCATGCTAACTAGTAGAGTATCGTATTCTCATTCATACAGAGAAAACACAACTACAATTTTTTAGGCAAGATCTTCTGAGCTTAATTTTAGTAACATTTTGTTATTTCCCTCCCCATAAACTCTGAAACATAAATATCAAAGTTAAACCTTATACTTATTATTTTTGTTCTTGCTTAATATTAAGCTTCCTCTCTCCACCATTCATACATCCCACCTCCCAATAATATATTTTTGGTTTTAGGAGGAAAATTACAAGCACATGCCTTAAAGAACCTTTGTTACTGTATAATTCAGGTGTAAAGAAACAAAAACATTCTGTAAGAAATTGTCCATTTTTGAGAAGTCGTGGGTAAAGCTCAAACAAGTCAGCAAAATTTAATTCCTAATTGAATTAAAAATTACTATAAAATATTCACCAGTAAATGGTGAATTGATGCTATGTCTTTGCCACTTTTCATACAAATCTACAATTCAATACCTATTGTTTCTACAGACAATATAAAAAAATAGCATGTGAAAAGGTTAAAAAAAAAGCTTTACAGTGCATATGCTCTTATTAGATAGATACATTAATTTTGTTTAAAAAGGGAATTAGTCTATTTCTTAAGCCTGTAGTTGTGATCAAAATACACAGGCCTCATTTATCTGAGATAAACAGGAAATTAATTCATTGTGAGACCTTGTAAAAGGGCAAGGAGATATTTTTTTCCGAAGAATTCATTCAGACACTCATGGTCATTCCCACACAGATTTCACTCATGCTCAGACCTACCAACAAGCACAAAGGCACAGGTCCAAGTGGTCTCCCCAGGGTCACTTGTGTGTGAGAAGGAAAAGAGACACCAACAGTTGAGGCTTAATCATGTCACTATGTTACTTTCTGACAATGATAAGTTGGGGTTTTTTTACTCTTTTTATAAGCCATGATGCGATTCTTTTGCCTGGGAGTCTTTCTTTCTTTCGCCTGCCTAAAACACAGCAAAGTTTTGTCAGTGTTTTCTCATTTTGGGTCTCCTCACAGCAATATTCAGTTTTCCAGCTGGGATAAGAGAAAGAGGAACAGCACATACACTATGGTGTCACCTTATTGCCACCATCCTGTTGTCAGCACGCAGGTAATCTGCTGAGAAGTCACCTGTGCAGTGGCTTTATTACATTATAGACCCGCTGGTCTTGATGTGAATAACAACAGATTCCTGAGTTTTAATCAGTCTGTTGCTCCTTGCAGGGGGGTTGGACTAGATAACCTTTTAAGGTCCTTTCCAACCCAAACCATTCTATGATTCTGTTGTTGTCAGTCATATCCTTGGTTATTAATATATGTTATTATTTTGACCTTTGTTCTTTATTGAGTCTTCTGGTGCTTTCACACACAGATATTTCCATTAGTTCTTCATTCAGACCAATCAATATTTCTGTTAAAATTTCTGTGAGTGAATGCTTTGGATCACTCTCTCTAGTTGTTTCATTGTCTTTTTTTACAGTGTTCATTTTCCCTATTCCCATTTATTCTAAAACTCCTTGACCCTTACTATATATGTAATCTTTAGAGCAGCTCACCTAAGTGCACGGTTTCAGGCAGCCTCTTTATTCCAGTAATTGATAAGTTCCCTCATATTCCATTTAACCTGATATCTTGGAAATTTTTACCTGGGTAAACTTGCAAAAAGCTGAAGTTAGCATGGCTTACCTGGAAAGCCCCTTCTCTGTCTATGCTGTATGCAGTGCTTTTTCCTCTTCAGCATCTTTGAGATCTCCCATTTCTTTCCTTTCATCATGTCAAACATCTCAGTTAGCACTCAGTGTCTCCTGTTCCCACTTACTATATCTTAGCATCCCAAATACCCACTTTATTCTATTTAAAATGCAGCTGTTCAACACTTAAATACCTTTACCCCGCACACTGATTTGAACATAACAGAAAGGGAGGCCATTGCCAGTTTGACGTGAATATAGTACAACAAGTAAATTATTTTTGTTACCTCTTTTCTTGGCATCCACTGGTTTGCTATGAGATTATAAGAAATGCAGGGCAAGAACTCCTAGATTTTTATTTGCTTGAACATAAATAAAATAGTTAATACCAGTGAACACACAATGCTTATATCTTTTTGGATGGGTCTCCTTTTTATTGAGATTACAATGTCTGCAGGACACTTCTTTCTGGGAATGGAATGACGATCCCTTGGTTCCCCCAGGCCTACTGCAATGCAAATATAATGTTAATTTTTTGGAAAAATTTCTCCATTGTTAGTAAATTGTTGCAGAGCTCAAAGTATTAATCAGAATTTTAACTCAGTCCTAGGAAAATGATAACACAGTCTTCACAAATTATCTCAGAATCTATTCTAAAGTATATTTGTGGTAGGTCTAGCACTGGAGGACTGGATAATTTACGTATCTCTGTTAGGGTTAAAAAAAAGCTATCATATCTTGGCTCAGAATACATTTAAGTCACTGGTCCTACACATCGTTATATAAAATTATTTCCTGTTAATTTTCATAACAGAATCATAGAATGGTTTGGGTTCAAAGAGACCATTAAAGGTCATCTAGTCCAACCCCCCTGCAAGGAGCAGGGACATCTTCAACCAGATCAGGTTGCTCAGAGTCCCGTCCAACCTTTCCAGGGATAGGACATCCACCACCTCTCTAGGCAACCTATTCCAGTGTTCCACCACCCTCATTGTAAAAAATTTTTTCCTGATGCCTAGTCTGAATCTACCTCCTTCTATTTTAAAACCATTACCCCTCATCCTTTCACAACAGGCCCTGCTGAAGAGTTTCTTCCAGTCTTTCCTACCTCAAGCCCCCTTGAGGTACTGGAAGGCCCTTGAGGTACTGGAAGGTCTCCCTGGAGCCTTCTCTTCTCCAGGCAGAACAGCCCAAACACTCTCAGCCTGTCCTCACAGGAGAGGTGCTCCAGCCCTCTGATCATCTTAGTGGTCCTCCTCTGGACTCACTCCAACATATTCATATCCTTCTTATGTTGGGGGCTCCAGATCTGGACACAGCACTCCAGGTGGGATCTCATGAAAGCGGAATAGAGGGAGAGAATCACCTCCCTCGACCTGCTGGCCACGCTCCTCTTGATGCAGACCAGGATGTGGTTAGCCTCGGCTGCAAGCATGCATTTCTAGCTCATGTTGATCTTCTTGTCCACCAGCACTCCCAAGTCTTCCTCCTCAGGGCTGCTCTCAATCCATTCTCTGCCCAGCCTTTATTTGTGCTTGGGATTGCCCCAACCCATGTGCAGGACCTTGCACTTGACCTGGTTGAACTTCGTGAGGTTTGCATGGGCCCGCCTCTCTAGCCTGTCAAGGTCCCTCTGGATGGCATATCATCCCTCAGGAGTGTCAACTGCACCACAGAGCTTGATGTCATCAGTAAAGTTGCTGAGGGTGCACTCTATTCCTCTGTCCATGTCACCTACAAAGATGTTAAACAGGGCCAGTCCCAATACCTGAGAAACGCCACTTGTCACTGGTCTCCACTTGGACATTGAGCCGTTGACCACTACTCTCTGACCGCAGCCATCCAGCCAATTCCTTATCCACTGATGGTCCATCAGTCAAATCCATGTCTCTCCACTTTAGAGACAAGGATGTTGTGTGGGACACTGTCAAATGTTTTGCACAAGTCCAGGTAGATGACATTGGTTTCTCCTCCCTTGTCTACCACTGCTGTAATCCTGTCATAGAAAGCCACCAGATTAGTCAAGCATGATTTGCCCTTAGTGAAGCTGTGTTGGCTGTCAGCAATCACCTCCGTGTATTCCATGTGCCTTAGCATGTTCTTGAGTGTTCAAAATAAGCTGTTGATTCAGTACTCATGTAATATTGCTTACTGCAGCTCCCTTGATCTGGATCATTAGACAGGTGCAAGAAGAGTTTATTTTGTTTTACGGGACTGTATCACCATGTGGTGCAATAACCATATGTCTTATCCAGTAGCTACTCTAATATGGACCATAATGTAAACAATGCCCTACACATTGTGCAATGTTCAGGGTTTATATTTGCAATTAGGGTTCTGCAGAGAAATTCCAATTCAATATTTTGAAAAGGCTCCTACTATGAATCCACTGATTTATTCATGTATCCCAGCAAACAGTCTGCCAGTGTAAACTGGCATGCCTCCATGTCCATGTCTGTTGTGGGTCTTGTCACTTCAACACAGGTGTGCCAAAGAGATTGTGGATAAAATGGAAATGGAGAAGACAAAGAAGGAAAAGCTAAAATAATTAAAAATCTTAAAGGACTTTGATAATCTCTAGCATTGCTACTTCACACATCCCACCAAAAGTTCTATATGCAGTTCCACTCAACTGCACAAAAAAAATATTCGAATAACTGCAAATAAGGAGAGAAAATTAGAAAGTTTCATTGAAACCACATTGAGTTACACCAGCTGTGTCTATGTCCTTTTCAGCTTAATTTATATGCAAAACACTGGAAAGGCGTAAAGTCACAGAGCTACAAAGCAAATGAAGATTCTGTTATATTACCAAGGAAAGCTGGATGCAATATTTTTGATGAATACAACTCTTTGTTGAAAAGCTGTTACTTCAGCAAAATAGAAATAGTTATTGGAGACATATGAATTCTGCAAAGATTTTAATAAGAAAGTATTTGATCGAGAGTGAAAAACAAACCAAGTAGTTAGATGGAGTGTAGTACTTCTATTTTTGGCAGGAAAAAGTTAAATATGTATGTAACTGGATGACTGGATTAAAAAATGGCGAATGAAATTCAACGTAGACAAAAGTAAAGCAATGTACATGGGAAAAAAACCAATCTTACCATTGCATAAAATGACAGGCTCTGAAGTGGTTGTTAGTGCTGCAGAGAAAACCCCTGGGGTTATGATAGACAGTAGAAAACGTCATCTCAGTAGTAGTCAAAAAGCAGATCAAATGCTCAGAATCATTAAGAAGGAAATATAAAACAAGGAAAAAACATCATCTTGCTGCTGTACAAACCCATGTTTTTTCCATAGCTGATACAGTGAATGGAGTTCTAGTTCCTCCGCCTTTTAAAGGATATGTTGCCATTGGGAAAGGTTGAGAGAAGGAGAGAGAGTAACTAAAGCATGGAGAGTGCCAGTACAGCCTGGCAGAGGTCTGCAGACCTGTGTGTGGCACAGGAAGGGTGGAAGGCTGCTGTCTCTTCCAGTGTGAGAACAAAGCACCATGAAACGCAACTTGCCGTAGCCAGATTTGCAGCAACTGTAAGGAGCCAGTTCTTCGTGAAATGGGTAGTTGACCTGTAAAATGCCCTGCCAGAAGATGCAGCTCCTTTTGGCTGTGCATCTATACATCTTCAGTGACTGTGTAGGTTACTGCAAATCCTGTCGTGTGGCTTTTGTTAGATCGGGTCTTCTGTTTTGCAGACCTCAAATCCCATTTATGAATGATTATCTATTCCAATTCTTTTTAGTATTGTAATGGAGTAATTTGTCTCTGCTCATATTTGACACCTTCTGTTTTCACAGTAAGATGTCACCCACACCACTTGTGTTTTCCAGTCTGTCTGAGTTGCTCATAGCTGTGGTGATAGCTTTGGAGCAGAGTGAGGAGGTCAGGATGGCTGGCTTCTGTTTGCAGTTCAAACACTGAGCTAAGGCAGGTAAATGACTCCCTTATCTGCACTTACGGTTTGCTTATTTGTAGATAGGTGTAAGAATAAACCTCAAAGTGGGAGAACAGAGATATGCTGTGCCCTCAGGTTTCTTCCCATTCTCCTAAGATATGCTCACTACTTCTACAGGAAAAGGATTTTATGTAAAGCACAGGCAGAAGCTGTGTGGAGAATGTTGCTCCTGCAATATGCAGAGGCTTGTGAGCCCAGCTGGGACCATGAGATGCTGCAATCCACTGCATCAGGAAGGTAATATGTCCCCTGAGTCCGGGCAGCCAGCATCCCTGGGCAGTGAGAGGGGCGAATTATACAGCTCTGCTGGGCTCCCTTGCCTGCAGGACCCAGGACCCCAAGTCTGCTGGACACCCCTGATCGGCAGTAGCCTCCCATGGTGAAAGGCTGTGGGTCCTGGGTGGTTGCTTGAGTATCATGGAGTTGGGTGTCTCTCTGCCTCTCACAATGCCAGCATCCTGCTCCTGTAAAAAAGAGGCATTTCCAGCACCTGCTGAGCTTTAACCCATTTTCCTCCCCTTGAAGCAGTGCTAAAATAGTTGCCTCTCACATGTTGTGGGAGCTGTAATGAGCCTCCACATAAAAGCTTAAAACTCTACCATAATAATTTCACATATGAAAGGTGGATTTGATCCAATGATCTAAAATAGAACCAGATAAACGGGAAGCCCTTTTATGATTGTCAGAGCTCCTTTCTGTTTTCCTTTCTTTCTCTTTCTGTCTTTGCCAGAGAACTATAAACCTCTTGCTGAGCTGTAAAAAAAACCAAAACCAAAACAGCAAAGGCTGAAATGAAACAGGTACTGCAGCTGTAAAGCAATTTAAAGAGTGCCCTTAGTTTCAACAGCCAATCCATTACAAATTCCCTGGATTTTTTTTCACTCCATTCTTGGGGAACCACACAAAAAAAATCTACAGCAAACTCACAAAATGTATGTTCAATAATTGTTAGAATATTTTTAAACTAATGGATCTTCCTGGCTAACTGCATTTGATAGCCTGCTGACCTTGGGTCTGAAAGGGTGACTAAAGCTGAGTCAATAAAATAGTATTCAGAGGAGAAGAGCCTGAGAGAAGCTTTGCTCTGAAAAAACAAACAGTAGTAGGATTCACTGTATGCAGGTCTTCCAGTTGAAGACGTGCTGAAATGACAGTCCAATATGTAGCTGCTTTCTGCATCCTGAACCACTTAAATGACCACACTGACCTGTTTGAAGGACCACACTTGTCATTCCTCCTTGTGCCCCAGGTCACACATGCAGGTATGAATTTTGTTCTATGAGAGCATCTAACATGCCATAAAGTTTGCTTTCTTTTATGGGTTTTTAATAACTATGAACTTTTTCCTGGGTTTCACTGTTTTTTCTCCTCTGCTGAAAGTTCCTGTGCAATCCACACTGACTGTCCAAAGCTCCATGTGACTCGCCAGGTATTTGCGATACTGGGAGACACTGACTGCACACTTAGTATAACAGCCAATATTCCAAGCTTGGAAATAGATTGGTGAAAAACATCATAGAGAAATCAAACTTTAAATCTTCTGGACTTTCTTTAGAAAGATGGATCCCTGCATGTATCTTGAAACAGTAGCTAAGTTTGAATTATGCTGTTCACAACACCAACTCCAAACTGACATTTCCCAAATATGCATGTCTCTTCAACTGTTTAAACAAAACATCTCAGGAGTCTCATGATATACCAAGCAGTATCTCAGCGGTGAGCAAAAGATTCAGAATTACTTATCAGTGGTGACAAAGGAGTCTAAATGGCTCATGTTCAATGAATTCAGAAATGTTTGCTGAGCACAGAGAAATTACATGTATTGTAGTCTTTAAGCATTTTTATTTTGGTTTTGGTGGTTATAGTTCTTCATGTGACCGTAATTTCATGATGTTCAATGTTAGTGATCTGCTGAAGGGGACTCTTTAAGATGCTCGTTGTAATTCTTCTACCAAATCGAAGACAGAGTGATGGCCTTGCTTCTAATCTGGAGAAAGTCTTGCGGCTCATCTCTAGGCTGTTACTTAATCACGTTACCAAGACACATACACACAGGAGTGAATGTTCTGCACATGAAATTAATCAGCCTGAACTGCAGTAACCCAGAGTCTTCAGACAAATTCTCAGCAGAAACAACAATCAATGGTCCTTTACAAGGTCTCTTCGTCTATGGACTCATCATAGAAGGGAAGTAAGACATTTGATTCATCAGTGAGCTATATTCTAGTTCCAAAAAGGGACTTTTTTGTCCAGGAGTGCTTTCAGATCCCACTGTAGTACATGGGGACACCATCCTGTAGGTGACTCTGAAAGTGACAAATGAGGAAAACAAAGCAAGATGTACATCTGGAGTCAATGCATTTTCACCTGAGATGTCTTCACACACACAAAACTTGCCCTTTGTAAGCAACATTGAAGTCACTCATTAAACAACCCATGAGGCAAGGGATACCACATAATCCTCGTGCACGAGCAGGGAAAAGCTCAATTGCTGAGCAGCTCTCACTTTGAAATCAGTGATGCTTCCAAGATTAGGTAGCAGCTAAATGGAGTTTTAAGAACTGCCATTTTGAATTTAGGGAGTCTAAAAATCTTTATAAACTCTGACTTTTTATTTTCAAATAGAGTTCATGTCAAATGATAGCTATTCATATTCTCAGAAAGCCCCTACTGTGTGATGACTACTCTCCTGGACTAGCTGCTGAACCAAAAATCTTTAAAATTAGAAGAACATTTGCTTAAGACTTCCTGGACTGAACTTCAACTAAAACTGCTTTCTCTGTACATCTGCCATCAGAAGCCTCTGACATGTACTTACCCCTAGTTTATCCTATCTATGCCGTGGATTACCATCCCTGTTATTGTCCCCAGGTGGATTTCTTTGACTTTGTACCAATTTATTTTTCAGAACACAAAATAAAAATTGCCAGAAAAAGCTAGTTTCAAATGGCTTTCCCCCTTTTTGTGATTCCATCTTTTGACAAATATGTTGCTGTGTAGCACACAGTCCATAAAGCTTAGCATGAACAAAGGAAGGAGTTTTTTATTAGAGATCTTTGTTAAAATATTGGCAGCACATCACGAGACAGCATGCATCTTTTCTTGATATTTGCAATATATTTGTAAAAAAATAAAGCTTATTATTATAACATAGATTTGGAAGCCAAATTTAATTTCTATATGTAACTATAGTGTTCCCTACAGGGAAGATCAGATTAACTAGTTAAAATATGTTATTTCTAAGCACTTTTTTACTGAGGACAAAAAGTCTTGTAGACCATGGTCAACTGTTAGTATTGTTTCTATATACAATTGTCTTAAATATTCATCCTGGCTGTTTGAAAAACTCAAACAGAACATATGTTCTGCCACCAAAGGATCTATTTATTAATTAAAATTTTATTGGGAGAATTCAATCCTAAAGGATGAATCGTTGTGCCTCAGAAGGGGACATTGTGATAGACAGATAAAGGGAATCAGTATATATGGTTTAATCAGAGAAAAGAAAGAAAGTCCGATTGCTTTGCTTGTTGGAATAGTAACAATTTATTGAGTATTATTACTGGAATAGCAGTCCAGTTTATTTCAGGCTGACTGGAGTTGTTTCAAAGGCTCAGAATTTTTTTTCTTCATCACTTTTACATGGTTCCAGTTCACACTCGGGCAGCTTTGTGCTTATTCCAGATGCTGCCTCACTTTCTTGTTTTGCTGGGATAGCTTTCCTAACCATTTCTCATTGAAGCATTGTCTTTTTTCATCCAGCGAATAGAATATCCCAGTATGTTTTCTGACAGCAATAAGAGATAAAAATCTCCCACTGACGCATTTGCAGACACAGTCCTTGAGATAGTTTTTCTGCCTTAATGGAATAGCTAAGGTCATGACTACAGCAGGGCTGAAAGGTCAGCCTGGTATTTCCATACTGGTACGATTATATTGCTTACAAGAAAGTGTGAGTTTTAACAAATGAGTACATATGGAGACAAAATAAGCATATTTTGTAAGCAATGAAGAAGTTAAATGCTGCTGCCCAACTTGCATTTCTGTACATTCTTTCTGTCATTGTTTGCTTGAATAATGGTACTGTTGCAGAGCAAGCTAGAAAATAAAATATTTTTTTCCGATTACAGTTCCGTAAATAAGTCAAGGAAATAGTTTTCAGTTGTATACTAAACAGCAAAGACAAAACTCCCACTGACTTGGGCAAATATTTTCAAGGTGCCAGAAGTGTATGGACCTTGTTTTTTGGAGGTTGTTCTTTTTGTTGTTGTTTAAGTGACAGTCACCTTTCCACTAGCACCTCTTTTTTTAATACTTTTTTTTCCCCAAAAGCATTTATCTCATAAAGTGGCTACCCTTTAAATATCTATTGATCTCAGAGCCTTTCCTGATGCCCTTGAATAAGTTTCTGTAGAGCAGTCTGACCTTCTTCTCTCTTGGTGAGAATTAAGTCCATCCCTTTTATCACTTTAAGCGCTGTGGGGAAATCCACATCTTCAATTTCCCTTATACACTCTGTCAGCTTTCTGGGGCAAACCATATATTGTCTCCGTTGCAATTTGCTTGCAATACCACTGTCAAAGTGCTAGCTCCCATACAAACAAAAATAAGTTTGCTACTCCTCTAGTAAAAAATGCCAGACAAAAATGAATTAGAAAGAATGCAATTAAAAAGATAAATGTAAAATTTCCCACTTCTTCCCTTTTCTTCCATGCTGTGTTTAGTTGATGTTGTCCTCAAGAGGATATGTCAATGTGCAGAGGATCCTAGGTGCAAAGATTAGTCTAACTGATCATCACTGATTGGTCATCTCTGATGGAGACACCAGAGAGGAACAGGAGAAAGAATTTGTTAGCATTACATATGAGAGTAAAAAGAAAGGCAAGTGACTTGAACTGTAAGTGGTAGATCAGGGCAAGAGAATTCAGAGGTGAGTAAGAAAAGGTCAGACAGGGCAAGGATGTTGATTCTGTGTGTCTGCGTGTGTGTATAGACAGACAGGTAGACACGTTTTGCATGAACTGTGAGAAGTGTGAATGTTGACAGAGGCCAAAGAGTAGTAGGGAACAGCCAGGAAAGTGGCAGAAATGCTTGACTGAGCATTTACTATAGGGACAGGAGGAAAAGGTCAGCTGTGAAAGCCAATTTACCTAAAAGCCCTGTTTAGTGGCTTTTTCCCTTCCTTCTTTTTTTTTTCCCCCGCCTTTAAATGAGCTGTCTGACTTTCCTTTTTGAAATCATGTATCTCTTCGCCTTAGATTAATATCCATGTCTTGTTCTTCTGTGTTATGTTACCTTTGAAGTGCCTAAGCATTTGTGCTTCTCCTAGAAAGACTTAGCACCAAGAAATTTTGCTATTAGATACCCTTGAGAAATTGCCAAATCCTTTATTTACCATTTTGCTTCTGACAAAATATCATGGTAGTTATCATGGTTCAATCTCAGTCAGCAATCTAGTACCATGCAGCCACTTGCTCACCTTCCCCCTCCCCAGAGGGATGGGGGAGAGAATTGGGAAGAAAGGAAAACTCATGGGTTGAGATGAAGACAGTTTACTAGGATAGCAAACAAAAGATAATTATATATTCATAATTATTATTAATAACAATAATTAAAAATAGGAATAATAAAATATACAAAATAAACAATGCACGATTTCTCACCACCTGATGACTGATACAGCCTGTCCCAAACAGCAATCATGGAACCAAACTAAAAGTGACCCTGCAACAGTTGTGAGCAGTGAGAGAAAGAGTGAGAGCTGCCCCCTGGCCAACCCCCACTTACATACTGAGCATGACATCTATGGTATGAAACACTTTCTTTGGCCAGTTTGGGTCAACTATACTGGCTATACACCTCCCAGCTTCTTGTACCTGCACATTAGCAAAACCTAGGAAGCTGAAAAAAGTTCTTGGTCTCTTAGCAACAACTACCATCATCAATATATTATCAGCATTCTTCACATACGAAATCCCATACTAAATCCAAAACACAGCAGCTACTGTGAAGTAAATTAGCTCCATCCTAGTTGAAACTAGGGCAGTAGTAATGCTGAAGTTCCAGTTCTTATATTTTACCTCTTCCTTTTCTCTCGTTCTTTGCTTTTTTTTCTCAGTTTAAATATCGAAATATTTGTTTCTTTCCTAGAATCAGATCACTCCTGTATTTTTACCAGATGTATCCTGTGTCCATGGTCTTTATGCACCATGTTAATCCTCTCATACACCTCTTCAACCATCCTTTCTCTTTCTGCTTTCGAGGTAACTGTCTCACCTTGTTCTCAATACAGTGAACTGACATAAAAAGTTGTCTTGGCTCCTCATGATAAAGAGAAGCAGACATGCCTCTGCCCTGGCAACAGGCTTCCCACAGCGGTGCTGACAGCTTGTTTTCTCCCAGCTAAGGGAACTGCAGGGCGTAAAGGAGCTGTACAGCACTAGAGAAGTAAACTCAGGGTGAGAAAAAAGATCTACACCTGTGACAAAGGGTGTCAGAGTAATAAGAATACTGCATACAGCCATTCAAAACATTCAGATCAAATGTGCTCCCACCTCTTAAAGTAGGCAAGTTGCCACATGCCATGAGTATGAGAACAGCATCTTAACAAAACAGTGCTCAACAGGGCTCTGAATCCAAAAGCTGGGGAGCTGCAACTCAATGTGTTTTGAGAGGGTTACTTTTATAAAAGCTCAGGCCAGCAGCTGCGCGTGGCAAAGCATCAAAGGAGTGTGCTGCTTTCCTTTTACTCTTGCCATCATGATTATGGAGAAGACCCTCTCCCTCAGGACATCAAAGTAGTGTTTGCTACCAGACACCTTGCTCACACAGGAGGAGGCAATGGGAGAGCTTGGAAAATCACCAGTTTTCTTGTGTGCTGCCTAGATGCTTTTATCTCTGTGGGTTTGTTTATTTATTTATTTTATTTATATTTTGTCGTCATTATTGTTGTTGTTCCAGGACTAAGAATTGGTAACTTTAAAAGCTGAGAGATCAGTAGTCCACTGAACACTGGAGACATTTTTATGGGACTGAAAGCTACAAAAATTTTAAAGGCTTACAGTAAACTGAAAATAACAGTTCTGGTGTCACCTGTTTCCTCCCTACATATATATATAAATCAAATATTTGTTAGATAAATTTACTTGAGAAGATAGTCAACAATCAAGGCAGAACTCAGTTCTGCAATAAAGACAGATCTGCCTGAAATAAGTACCTGTCTTTGCTATACTATTTCTTCAATGAGAAACACTCCAAATGTAAGTCCCAAATTCTGTATTTTTTTCCCAGAGAAGTTAACATTTGTTTTATAGACAAAGACTGTCAGAAAGCATTCTTAATACCCTTAGAAGTATGTATATGGAACAAGAAACTGCAGTACTTCATGCTCCATAAACTTTACTGCTTTCCTCCAATTTCACACCAAATGAAGCCAGAGCTACACTTAAGAGACTCCACATATGAATAGCAATCACTGTTGCTCATGCATTATTCATGGAGCTGTCATTACATGTGCCAATTACAGACATTGATACACAGTTTCGTATGTTCTTCTCAATTGGTAACTGATTTTAAATTATAGCTTTTAATTTTGCATTCTAGGAGGTGAAATTAAAAAACAAAACCAAAAACTCAGTCACTATCTGTAATCTATGAGTTTTTCCAACAGAGGTCATCCTAAAATCTACTTTATCCTACTGCGAACTGCATCAATGCAAACACATATGCAAATCCGCAGCAATAGCAAGTACAATGCAATCCATAGCAAACACAGATTATTTCTTATATCCTTATAATAAAGTACTTAATAGATAAATCCATTGACTGTCAGTTGAGCTGCTCTGTTTATCAGTTTGAAGATGTCTATGTCATTCAAAACAGCACTAAGATTTGATTTATCATGAAGACAGATGCGAGGTATTTTACTTAGCATTTTCATTAGCTGTGATAAAATTTTTCAGTAATAAAAATACATACAAAGCTATATATTTAAATATAGGAATTACCATATAATAGCATTTAGTCTTATGTTAGTAGATTTTTGTGTACAATACTGCTATGTAACTGAGGATTGCTTTTTCTTTATCCTGATGACAGAGTTGACAGAGGAGAATAGATACTGAAAACAATCATTTTCAACCTTGTTTTTTTTTAAATATAAAAGTCCTTATGATGCCCCTCAAATTCTCCTCTCCCATAGACTGACAGCAAATAACTCAGGAGGCTGCCAAAAGTTCCCTTCCCCTCATTTTCATGGGGCAGGAAAGGAGAAGGCACTTTAGGCCAGCCTAATTGCAGCACAGACCAGACTGAGAGCTACTCTTTCATAAAACACGCCCCCGGAGTTGTTAAAGGGTGTGTTGTGCTTAGAAATAACCTGTCTATTTATCTATTTAAAGTGAGATTTGTGTCTGATTAACAACAACAGATCATCCCTATTGGAGTGACACAAGAGTTGCTTGATTGCTTTCCACTAACTGGAAAATCCTAACCGTTCGTGTTATCTCCTAGTATGACAGCTCCTATTGTTTTTGTGTTGCTAGATGGGCAAAGCCAGTTACAGATGATGTCCAAGAACAGCATTTAAATAACAGAAAGGTGGCTGTTTCCCCAACACACAAAAGAGAACCAAACATTTTATAAAGGTGCATTGGTAGGAATTGTCTCGCTGCATGCACAGAGATCTGATGAATTTGACAGTTCCAAGCAAATATTCTGTTCCAGTGTCAGATGTTGTTTCTTCTTTAGCCACTGAAGTGCCTGAGACCCAGTAGAGAATTTCTGTATCATGTTGTTACTGCTGTGTTGTCGTGGTTCAGCCCCCATCGGGACCAGACTATGCAGTCTCCCTCCAACTCCCCCCACCCTCCAAGAGAACAGGGGGAGAATTGGTAAACCAACAAACAAACAAACACCACATGGGTTGAGATTGAACAAAAAGTAAATTTAACAGCAATGACAAAAGAAAAACAAAACAGTGATAGAATACAAATACAGTACAATACCTTACAGCAAATCTCCACACCTAGTTTCTTCCAAGTAACAGGAGGCTCCCTTCAGCACCCTCCTCACTTATATACTGAGCATGATGTCAGATGGGATGGAATAGCCCTTTGGCTAGTTTGGGTAAATTAACCCCAGTTGTTAGCTAATTAATTAATTATCCCAGCCATAGGGGCTACCAGCTTCAGTTCTCCACCCAGCTCAGGTGAATATTAACTCTATCCTAGCGAGAACCAAGACACTGTGTGAAGAAAAGTCTTCAGAAACTAAAGGAGAGAATCAGGAAGGCCAGAAGACGACTTCTGGACATGCCTTACCCACCTCCCCTGCTCAAAGCAGGGTCAGGGTTTGCTCAGAGCCGTGTCCAACTGGCTTTTGAATATTTCTAGGGATGGAGATCCCACAGCATTTTGAGACAACCTGTTCTAGTGTTCGACCATCCTCATAGTAAAAACCTTTTTCTTTATAGCTATTCAGATTTTTTTTTGTGTGTGTGTGTGTTTCAATTTGTGCTTGTTGCCTGCCATTCTATAACTGTGTACCTTCCAGAAAAATCTGACTCCACTGTCTGTACAGCTTCCCATCTGGTAGTATTCATAGCAGTAAGATGACCCCACCAACAGCCTTCTCTTCTCCAGGCTGAATACACCCAGAACTCTCATGATCTACTTGTACATCATGTTATCCAGCCCCAAACCCACTTGGTGGCTTCCTCTGCACTTGTTCCAGTATATCAGTGTCTGTCTTCTACTGTGGAGCCCAAAACTGAACACAGCACTTCAGATGTAGTCTCACAAGTGCAATACAATCTCTTCCCTTGACCTGCTGGCAGAACTTCTAATAGTCCAGGACACTTTGGTCTACTGCGAAGGTGCATTGGTGGCTCATGTTCAAACCCTCCATCAGAATCTCTGGGTCCTTTCCTGCAAAGCTATACTCTGACCAGCTGGGTCCCGGCATGCCCTGCTGCATGAATTATCCCATCCCACGTGCAGGACTCTGCATTGGTCTTTTTGCTGAACTTCAGGAGGTTCCTGACAGCTCAAGCAATTGAGAAATGTTATGTTAAATTTTAACAGATTCAATGTTTTTAAGAAGAGACAAAAGAATTAAGAAGGTGGCTCCAATAAATTTTGCTTAAGATGTTGAAGATCCTTATTATGCCTTATATTATCCCTATAAACAGCAAGTGTCAGGAAACAATGCTCTTAGCTTCCAAAAACTTCATTTGAAACCTCTATTCTCTTTCTCTTAGAAATAGTAAAAATGTGCATAAAATCAACTAGGTACTTAAGAATGCATATACATAGGTAATACCATAAATTTCTCTACTTTCCACTGAGATCCATTAAAACACACAAGCAAACAAACAAACAGAGACCCTATCACATTATAAAGAATTATATCCATTCTACAAAGGGCTGTAGAGAACATAAAAGTAAATTAGTATAAGGTCTGTCAATCTTTACAATATCCTCTTGATTATAGTGTCATGAATGTGATGCCCAAATATTCCAAAATTCAAGTGTTGACCCACTGGGTAGTCAGTTGCTCTGCTGTGTGTTTTTTGGAACAAAGAAAGTTTAACATTGCTTGTAATAGGGACACATGAAACTTTTAAAAAACTGGTGAAGGATTCAGATGAGGAATTGAAGTATTTATAGCACTATTTCTGAAACAATAACTACCACAAGAGGGAGGTACATGCTAGATACTGAAACGATCACTAGAGCCTTTTTTTTTTAATGAGAATATGGTCAATACAGAGAGAGTTTTGTGTCCCCTACTTTCCCTTGCAAAACTAATGGCACTCTCTGTAGTCTGAGAGTCTGTGTGTGCGGAGCTTATCGCAGGCTTGGGAATTCATACACCAAGATCAAGATATGTCAGTGGAAATCCTGAACTCATTGAAGTCAATGGCAAAAATTCTACTGATTCACACAAGCCTGGCTTCTATTTCTAGGACTTTCTATGAACATTTGTCTTGCAGATGTTTATGTAAACATGTTAATGTAAATGCCAGCTAAATAAGAGAACCCATATCTCCTCATCAGCACGGGTCCATTTAATTTGCATGCTACACTTGAACCCAATAAAACGTTTGTATTCTGAGCTGTAATAAGTCATTAAATGATTTTAAGAGCCGAGGACAACAGATGGAGAACCTTCAGGGCATGCCATCTGATGAATATAAAACTATAATCCTACTGCAAAAAAAACCAAGGTGCAAAT
>WHYT01016308.1:16716-38842 GCA_009806455.1 Tetrax tetrax
ATAATGAAATTAAGAAACCTCCTCTTAACTAAGGACTCCCCTCTTTCATATTTTGAACCCACCAGACACCAGGCTCAATTTTCACTATTCAAAAAGCAAAATATTTGCTCTTCAGATATATTATTACAGTTACAAGAACAAATTGTTGCAGCGGACATGATTTAGCTGCATCTTTAAAAGGTATGAATCCACATAACTGATGCTTTCCATGGTAATTTTGTTTGCCTCCCTCCTGCTCCCCAGGTCCACACAGAATCTGAGTAAGCGGCTCCTTTGAGTCTTCCTTCCAGCTCATTACTACTTGTTTAACATTTATCAAGACAAAGTCTATATCTGAAGAATACCCTTAGAAATTCTACCTATCTGAAAGAGCCTATTGGCTCTAACAGAGGTAGAAATTAACACATGCACGCTCTCACAAAATCTCAAAGCGAAGCTCCAGCTCTTTAAGGGATCTAATTTTTGTGTACACAAGCTACATCATGTCACTACTTAAATCCATTATCCGCTGTGTGGAAACTGGTAAGCATATCTGTATTTCTGAAGTAAAATCAAAGATCTTTGGGTCCTGTTTGGAATGAGATGTTTCCCAGCAATTTGGAGGACAAATGGAGACACGAAGGTACAAAAGTGCAACTAGCTATTCCAAATGTTTGTTCCCTATTGCTGAGACAAAATTTTAAACTCAAAGAAGCTACTTATTGTCTGATACAAATCAGACAGATTATCCTGAATTACACTCACACACTATTTACTTATCCCCACAACCAACCCACTTAAGACTTTAAATCAAAAGGCAAATATGCCACATCAGTCACTAAGCAGCAAACACCCGAGTAGTCTACAAAGTCATCTACTGCAGCAGCAGTGAAACATTTATTTAGGTAAGTTATATCTGCATGGAAAAAAAATCCTGTTATGTTCCAAAGTATTCTTCTCAGATACCACCTCTCTAAATAAATTGAACTTTCACTATCATATCTGTTCGTTTCACATGCTTATAAAGAAGGGAAAAAACCCCACAAGTTACTCAGGAGCTGTGACTGGGTAGAAATAAGGGTCATAATTGTCTGTATCTCAGAAATTCCTCTTTAAGTAAGTTATCATCTGCCTTTGCCTATACAGCTGTTTTTGCACTTTGCTTCCTCAACCTATGAATTACCTTGTATAATAGGAGGAAGAGAGTAAAGATTTATTTCTTACAGCACTGAATACAAGCAGTGTTCCTAAAAGACTAGCCTTCTCTGGCAGGCAAGTGAAACAGCAGGAAAAAAAACCCCATACCTGATCGACACATGGGGCAATCTCCCACACAAGGTTATTGCTGACAGACTTCTCCAGATAAAAACACTCATCAGGAATTCATCTATTTCCACAATATCTATTGTTTTTGTCTAGATACCTTAACAGACAAGCTAATGCTAGACAAGAACAATTTCAACTTACATCTTGCATTGACTGCAACTGTACTTGCTTGAACATAACAGGACAAAAGCAATGTTCCACAGGCCTTTGACAGCGTGGTGCTCAAGAATTATGAAAAGCCTCATACAACTAAGACAACAAGAGTACACTTCCAAAGGTTTTTCCATAGACAAACTTCCAAATATAAGAAAGAAAACTGTATTCTAGAAGTGAATTTGCTCTAATGAAAAAAACACAGGAATAAGATTTTACCCTTTTGTTTAGCTGGGAAGAATCAAACAGTATCCCTTATATACTGCTGGAGCCCAGAATGCTTCAGGCAACAGTACATACAAAGAAAGAAACACTGTGACCTGGTGGATAGAGTCTTGATTTTTAAGAGGACTGTCATTCCAGAATTTATTTTTATCCTTTCTCATGGCATCTCTTTAGCTACAACAGGATACCATTTTTTTTCTTACCTAATAATGTAAAATTGTTTACTGCGAAAACCTACTTCTTTTTAAATACCTTCATTACGCTCATATCAATCTGTAGAGGAACTAAAACCACATGCTAAACCAAACTGAGAAGATGGGCTATGAAAACTACAGATCAAAACTGAAGGGGGAAAATAGTTCCTTTTTGTCTTAGCTTCAAACACCTCAGTCTTTTCATGGCAGTAGAACGTTATAATTATCTGTCAATATTTCATGTGAATATATATATACAAAAAGTTTTTTAAGTAAACTTCATAGAACATTAAAAAAAAAAATGAACACAAACAAAATAACTGGAACTGATGAAAATCAAAGTGTTTCCCCAAAGAAGGGACTTCTAACTAAATCCTGACATCTTAAGCTGAAACAAAATTAATTCCTTAATGAAATTATTGAACTACAACTTAAATGCAAAAATATTATTCTATCTTTTAAACTTTTCCTTGAAATTTCTACTTCAACATTTACATATTTAATTCTCTCCTTTTCATCATCTCTTTTTCCCTAAGTAGTTGAGGTTGACTTACCACACTCCTAACTTTCTCCTCTCCTTTCCAACTTTCCTTTTAGCTAGCAAAAATTGAACAATAAGTAGACACTACTGAAAAATGCGCCAGTATGATTTCATAGCTTTCCTTGATTCAGCCTTCTCAAGTTACTCTTCAGGTTTTTTCAACTTTATTAGTCCTCATGGTTCTAAGCTCAAACACTCACATGCATGTTTAACAAATAACATTCCCAGTCATATTCTCATACAGTCCTCTCAAATAAAGAAAAATTAAAAAAGAAAAAAAAAAATCCACTCTTTCATCTCATGACTATTCATTAGATTCTTTCATTATTTTCAGATGTAGGATGAACAGAAGTTCTACATAAATAATTAATGAAAAGGTAACCATATGTTATAGAAGTCATCTGCTGCATTTTGCAGTTTGTATAGTGTCCTTTCATAGTCAAAATGACACTAGCTAGTTACAATACAGAACAAAAATTCTTTTTAAACCCAACCCTAACCATTCTATGATTCTATACTGCTCCAAACATAAAATGACAGTAGTGCTACCTGATGCTACAGTATCACTCCAAAGAATGCCTGTACTCACTGCTAACTATTCTGCTTAGAACTTGACTCCTAACAGGGGCAGAAAAATACAAGGAAAAATAGCAACTAACATATAATGGATTAAAACATAACTCATGTATTATGAGTACACATCCCATTATTAATTCCTATTTTTCACACCTGACCTTACACTATAACAATCTTAAATAAATTTTTAAAAACCCAATCACAAACAGAGGGGAACTGAGGTGAGGGAGCTTACTTAAGTTTCATACCACCAGAAGTTTGGTTTTGTTTTGCCTGATCTCATCCCATGCTTTCCAGCACTCCCTGAAATTAAAGAATTTAAAGAACTGTTTCTGAGAAAAAGAAGTATGAAGCTCCAAGTAGGCATCTGCAAATCCATTCTCAAAATGAATTAGAATTTTTGAATGCCTATTCTTATCAACAATAGATGTGAAATAAAACATGGTAACTTAAAGAGGTATACAAGGAAAAACACTTCTAAAATATTGTCCAAAATGTGCTTACCTACCATTTATGTGTTGGAGAAAAAGGGCAGGTCTTTTTTTTGCAGGAGGAAGAAAAGAAAATGAAGATTCTTTAACTCTCTTTTTTAAGAGGATCAAGTAAAATAGTTCTACAGAGAAACAGACCAGAAATAAGAGCAGTTCACTTCCTCCTGCAGGTAGGAAACATGTACTTACTCTTCCACCACCACACCAGTTGTTCCTGCTCCTGAATTCTTACCTGATTCATAGATTAAGGAAGGGTCAAACAGTACAATCTATTAAAAACACCATGTTCCCTATTGCCCTCACTGGACTTGTCTGATGTGATTAATTTGGTGTCTTCAGACTTCAAAGTTTGCTATCTTAATTGAACCACCTATTTGAATATGTGGTGGAAATAAACTGAGACTCTATGTAGTATATCAATCAATTTTGCCACTTCAGCATCTCACTTTCACTAGCAGCAAAGGAACCACCTCTGGCCAGCAATCTGCTAAGTCGGTTACAGCAGTTACAAAACTTTTTTATGATGTGCACCATTTTATTCCAGTCAAGCTGCTCCTTACAACTACATTGCAGCACATTCCTTTTCTCATCCACTAAAAACAAAAAAACAAAAAAAACCCTCTACTATCTCTTCACTTCTTACGATATCCTACAATCTAGTCTGCAATTTCTACAATCTTTTGTATCCCTTTTCCTGGTTCCTTCTGCTGCACACTGGTTCCTTCTGCTGCACAGGTGTAGTGCAAGCAAGCATTGCCAGCAGCGGCATTTTTGCAATGACAAGGGAGCCAAATGCTGTTCCTGGCACACGCTCAATTGGTTTGCCATCTCTGAAACAGGCAATACAGAAGCTCCTTGCCCTGCAAGGGCGCAATTTTTCACAAAAACACAGCTCTACTTTAGAAAAAAGAGACAACACTGCAAAAAAAGAAAACTTCATAATAAATCCAGCACCTCTCCCACTATAGCATGTACTGCAGTAATGCACCTGCTAGACTTAGAGATTAAATGTCCGTTTTCCTCTAATGAGGCTATGACAGCTCTCAGTATAACTACAGTGAACGCTGACAATATAATCTGACAACTTTGCCACAGCTCTAACACCACCTTAACCGTCAGCTGCCCTAAATAAATCCCCTTTCCTTTTTTATCTTGTGATTCTCGGCCCCAGAACAGACTGGATTTTCTATAAGATCTATAACACAGCACTGTAAAGCGTCACTGTGCAAAACATTGATACTTTATCTACTCTTTCCTCTCTTCTCAGTAACTATATTTTGAATCTATGGAAAGTAGCAGCCCAGCCCTCTAGGTCAGGCAGTAGAAAATCCAAAGTATCTTCTTACTCCCTATTCTCTCTTCTAATTCCAACTCAAAATCAACAATGTGCCAGAATGAGCTTTTCTTTCCACTGAAGGGCATAATCTTGATGGAACTGGGCAATTTTTTTTCCCTACACTTTCCTCCTCAGCAATGCCTATACAAGGTCCTCAGAGTAAGTTAGTCTCCGTCTCTAGAATTGTGCATGACTGTGAAATCTGCAGGAAATGATACCTACCAGCATCTACTCCTGACACAGCAATATTTTGTTACACTCACATACATCAATGCTGCCAGATCAGGTGTAGTAAATAAAGAACAGCTGTTGCTATGATCAACTTTTCTGACAAGCTCCTTCCTAAGTGTGGTCAGCAGATTCATAAGAGCAGAATCTAATCTCAAAGGGCATGGCATGCTCCTTTCTGCTACCTGGTCCTTAAGGAACAACAGTTTTCCTGAACTTGAGGAAACTTGTCTGTATTCGTGTAAGAAGCCATGATATATGAAAATATTCCTCATCAACAACATCCTTAATGAACAAATAAAATCCAGCTTCACCCTCTTAAAAGTACAGTGACTTTACATTAAAAGAAAAAAAAAAAAAGTGTGTCACTACAGAAACCAGATAATACACTGAACACAGTTAAGAAGTTAACCCCTTCTACAGTAAAAATAGTTCCCAACAGCTTTGGAAACCATTTTTATCTCAAGGAAAAAAAAAAGCTATCCTATTGTAACTCTTAATTGGCTAAATAACTATTCTTACCTGGACTGAAGAAGAAACATCCCAAACTAGATGCCAGCTTCCCAGAGGATGAATGAGATCTAAAAAGATGACCTCTCTCTACTTTCCAGCTTATGTGAGCTCTCCTCACGTAAGAATAAAGTATTTCAAACTAGTGGAATGGGCAGAGGACAAGAAACATCACACTTCCTTACTTACTGTACTTCTCCTTTCCATCTAATCCAAGTGCAGCTATCATTTCAGGCTATCTTTGTAGAAACACCACTGAGAACATGGGCAATAAAGATCCAGAAACTTTAGCCAACTTCAGGCTTGGCTACACAGACATTAACAAAAAGATGAAGCATGGATTTAAACACACCTACACAAACACCCAATATAGCTGCTTTTGCAGATTAAGTAGGAAAACTCCTTTCTCAGAGTAGAGTAAGTTACCTCAAGAAACACATTTTCACCTTCAGAGAAAGCATTCCTACTGGGAATTCACACAAAAGTACTAATGAGCTGTAAAGGTACACTGTAATTCACAGCTTATTAATTTCTTCAGATAAACAAGCCCACAGGTATTAGCCACAGTTATCATACCACCTACCTCAGGTAGCCTTCTATCAATAAACCAGAATCAGCAACTTTCAACTATTTGAATGATAAATATATCTTCTTCCCCATCTTTCTCACTCAGACCGGCTCCTTAACAAGATTTCTTTCCCTTAATTTTACGGGAAAACTAACTAGAAGATGGCAAGCAGGAAAGCAAAGACATATGATAATTCACTCATCCAGTTCAAAGGGGCTACATAAAACAGGTAAGTTTCACCACTAAACACTGATCCCTTTACCAAGGTACAACTTGAGTAAAATGATCTTTTTAAGGAAAAAAGTGTCAGTGTCCTCAGATATTCTTTGCTTGCAGCATCTATAAATCTCAGACACTGGAGGATTTTTTTTTTTTTTCATTGCAAAGAGTTTATAAATTTCGCATAATCTCATCACCACTGACACATTCATCCAAACGTCCTATTACTGAAATTATCCTCATGTTCCTCATTACATAAGAATAATCAAGGTTATATGCTACAGGAAATAAAGTGTTTAGATGGTGATAATGTGTGTATACGTTTGTCTTAATTTAATAACAGCATTTTATTACAAAGAAAAACACAATGAGGTGAAAGTACAAAAGGTAAGAAAAATTTATTAGTGTTAATTAATGCTTGAAGGTAGAATTATGCTTCCTTCAATTGGACCCATTAAAAGGGCTTTAATATAGATTTGCACAGCAAGCTGAAGATTTTCAAGTGCAGATAATGAGGCAAGCAAGTACTATTTTAACCCCTCTGGAGTATAATCAGTTGATAAGGTTTTGAAACATTACAAGGTCTAGGACAAAAAGATTAGCTTTAGTTCCTCCAGATCAAAATTGAAAACTAATTAATTAACAATGTTAAAAAAGACAGAAGAGGTTTACTGCTACTTTTACATGTCTTTAATTTCATCTTCTAAGTATAACAGGTGAAGGTATTTTAATTTATTTATCTCATGAATGGCAGAAGACCAAGTTCCTTGTTTCCACATTATTCTTTAAATTAACTGTTTAAACTCAAAAACTGTAATGCATTCTTCCAAAAACTTCACCTTATTTTAAAAGAAAAAAAATGCACCAGTGATCTATTTGAAACATACACAAATATTATAAACTAAATACACCAGGGTGAAAAAGATACCTACAACAGTTCAGGCTTCAGAAGAACAATTAAAATTCTAGGATAATGAGTTATCCACTTAAAGGCAGTAGTTAGAAATTATTTTCCTTGAAACATACAGAGAAGTTATGTATATACAGTAAGGATACATAACTACTGCAAAACGAGTTTTGAGCCACTGCGTAAAACAAAAATTACAGTAATAAGATCAGTATAGCAATCTAGCTACCAACTTCAAAGGAGTAAGATTTTTACCACAGAGGATTTAAAATAAATATGTGTACGCCAGATGAGGGACAGTTGTGACTATCAAGACTAAAAGTTACCAATTAACCAATTAGAAATACAATAATTTTTAAAAAGAAGGAACAAAGGGAAAAATACAATGGAAAACTCAATACAATATATTTTGTACTGAACTTATGTGCAATAATAGATTAAAAAAAATAAATGCTTTAAAAAGTACTATATTTACTTCAACCTTTGAATGGTACCTTTTTAAGTGTAACACATTATTTCATATTTGAAATGTTTAACTGAATATGCAGTTATGTAATAAACTTATGGCATGAAAAAAAAAAAAGTCTTATACATTTAAAACTGAAGATTACACCACTGAAATTAGGAAAGGTGCAAAACAGACTGAAGTCATACTAAAGTACACGAAAGTTCAATGCATGTACTCTGTTCCAAAGATACTAGAAAGCAGAAGTCTTTCAAAACTATGATTTACACTGATTTTTACTCAAGACACAGATTTCATTCTCATGAATGAGCATTTTTTTTCCTCCCTTTTAGGTTATACAGAAATGATTGAAGATCATACTTCTCAGTCACAAGTTTCTAAAGTAATTATTTTAGTTGATTTTCACAAATATCCATTAAACTGGAAACCTTTCAAACAGTTGAAATATCTCATTATAAACAAAGCTAATTTAGCTCTCAGTATTAAATAACTACAAATAACTACATGCATCTCACCTAGAGTGTGGAAAATACACTGTCTTATCTACAGTAATTTTAAAAAGGTTCTTACACATGTCAGGAGGAAGTCTAAGCAGAATCCAGGAGAACAAAGATTATCTTATGTTCTCCTTCTAGGGTTCTGTTGCTGTTTCTGGCAGGAGTATCAGCTTACATAGACATTAAATTAGGAGATAAGTCATTTATTTGCCCTTTTTTTCCCTTAGCCAGCACGGACTCATACAATCAGCTGTTTGGTGGACACTCAAAAATTCCTTGTAAATAAATACCCTATGACAAATGATATTGTTGCAACTGGTATCCCTCTATTATACACGAAGGTGAAGGAAAAAAACACAGAAGAGATGACTGGATATCTCACCTTCCTAGATGGAACAGATTGGCTGACTGCAATATGCAGCCTTGAAGCCTTGCTGTCTATACTTTACAGAAAAGAACGCTCATCGTCATAACTGTTGAAACTCACAGTTTCATAAGCAACCTACTTGCAGGTTAATTAAACAAATATATTTTTCTCTTTGGATAAACAAAGAAAGAACAAATCCAGAAAAACAAAATAAATGAGAATGCTCCTTACTACATTGTTCTCTATGCCAGCTCCCGTCTTTGATTATCAAACAACTGAAACCACTCCAGTAACTTAGAAAATGATCCCCCTCGTTTCAGTCCTGTGGCATCCCAGTGAATGGATGAGGTAACAAGGTCAGAATGACACCACCTTTGTATACAGCTTTTATACACAGCACTGGCCGATGGCACCATCTGGTGCCCCTCACAACTCCCCACCGAGTCAATGATACTCTAAGGGAAACTATTTGAAAGGGCTGTATTACCACATGGATTAAAGTTGTGATGATCATCAAAAAAGCAGCTTCTGTCCTCATCTGTTAATTCTTCCCATCCTGTTGCCAAGACCTCCTTTCCCAGCTGCCACTTTTACTTGGTTCTAGTTACATTTTCAGATGGTAACTGCATCACAATATCAATTTCAGATTTCTGATCAATTTCAATTTTAGCTTCTGAAAATGATCTGAAGTCACAGAAAGCAATCTTATGGAGATGCATACTACAGGTTCAGAAGCTCTCACAGCAGGCAGCCCTTCTTAAAAGCACATTACTGCACACAAATTCTTTTAAACTTCTTCCACAGATATTTTCTCTTTCAGCTAAGGACAGGATGGAAATGTAGGAATAATCATGCATTGCTGGTTTATAAAAATTACGTGCATGCATGCACCAGACACTTTACAAATCACACCTACAGCCATGAGGACATGACAACACAGAGAAATTCCAGCCGTGCTGTAACACAGAACAAAAGGATGAATAACCTAATTTCAGTGGTGTTCCCCAACAGGCAGCAGGTTTATTTCAAACAAACCAGAAGTAGGTAAGCTCTGAAAACCTGAGTTTACACCACTGGTTGCAAAACTTGCTTCAGTTCAAGCCAGATCCTAGTAAAGGCCATCAGAAACATCAGACAACTCACTAATGATCTGTATGATGAGGCAGAGTGCACCCTCAGGAAGTTTGCTGACAACACAGAACTAGGAGAAGTGGCTGATATGCCAGAGGGTTGTGCTGTCATTCAGCAGCTGGACAGGCTGGAGAAAAGGGATGAGAGAAACCTCGTGAAATTCGAGAATGGGAAATGAGAAGTCCTGCACCTGAGGAACAACCCCAGGCAACCCTGTATGCTGGCACCCATACACCAGTATATGCTGGGGGGTGCCCAGCTGGAAAACAGCTTTGCAGAAAACAACCTGGGGGGTCTTGGTAGCTAACAGGTTGACCATGAGCCAGCAAAGTACCATTGTGACAAAGATAGCAAATGGTACCCTGGACTACATTAGGCAAAGCACTGCCACAGCAGGTTGAGGGAGGTGATCCTCCTCAGGATCACCTCCTCTACTCAGCACTGGTGAGGCCACACCTGTAGTACTGGGTCCAGTTCTGGACTCCTCAGTACAAGAGGTATGGAGCTACTGGAAAGAGGCCAGCAAAGGGCCATGAAGACAATTTAGATGCTGGAGCTCTTCCCATGCTGAAGATCTGAGACTCTTCAAGATAAGGCTCCAGGAAGATCTTACAGCAGCCTTCCAATACCTAAAAGGGGCCTACAGGACAGATGGGAAAAAAACTCTTTGGTAGGTCCTGTTGCAATAGGACAAGGGGTAACAGTTTTAAAACAGACGGAGATAAATTCAGATTAGATATTAGGACAATATTTTTTCCAATGAGGGTGGTGGAACACTGGTACAGGTTGCCCAGAGAGGTGGTAGATGCCCCATCCCTGGAAACATTCAAGGCCAGGCTGGAGGGGGCTCTGAGCAACCTGATCTAGTTGAAGATATCCCTACTCCTTGCAGGGGGCTTGGACTAGATGACCTTTAAAGGTCTCTTCCAACCTTAACTATTCTATGATTCTATGATTCTTCAGTCTAGGAAAAAAAGGCTCGGAGCAATCTTATCAATGTATATAGATATCTGAAGGGAGGATGCAAAGACAACTGAGTCAGGCTCTTTCCAGTGGTGCCCAACAACAGGATGGGAGGCAATGGGCACAAACTGAAACACAGCAAGTTCCCTCTGAACACCAGGAAAGACTTTTTCACTGTGAGAGTGAAGCACTGGCACAGGTTGCCCAGGGAGGCTGTGGAGTATCCATCTTTGGAGATATTCAGAATCTGTCTGTATACGGTCCTGCGCAACTGGCTCTAAGTTACTCTGCTTGAGCAGGGGTGGTGGACCAGATGACCTCCAACCTCAACCATTCTGCAATTCTCTGAAAAACTATGTATCGGTCAGCTTTTTACCCCCAGGAACTGCAGTATTTAGACATATGAAAGTGCATCCCTGACCTTTGTCTGTGCTTTTGCTATCAGCTTTATCTGTGAAGAAATTATTATTTTTCCCTCCCTCCATATCACACCTGTTCTGATTATGAGTTTTTTCTTATTAACACTCTTTATAATATGGAAAAGCACATTCTGTTCTCCTCATAGTCTTGCGAAGGTAGTCATTCAAGAGATCTGGAGAAAAGGAAAGTCAATGCTTACTGTTGTCTTGCGTTTATTTAGTATTTGTTAATGTTGGATTTCATAACTACAGTATTTCAAATCTGATTAAGGCCTCAAAAGCTTTAATTACTTTTCAAATAATTATTTGTATTTTTAGAAAATGTGCTCATATTTCCTCAGTTTCACCAACTTGGCTCAATACATGCTTTTCATTTAACTTTTTTTTCCTGATACACAGTACTCGGTTTTGAGTGAATGGTTCAATAGAGAACACATATAAGATAAGACTTATGTACAACATTTTGGAATTGCCAGTATTGTTTTCCAGTTTATGCTAACAGTTAACTTAATATATATTGTTATAGGCTAGCTATACACAGCTGCATTGCTTGTGTATATTACATGTTTAGTCCTCATTACTCTAGAAATGTTTTATTCTTGTATTTGTCAAGGTGGCAAATCTTTCAAAACCACAAGCACCTTACAAACCTAAACATAGTCAGAACTCTTCTAGATTAAAATCGCAGTTTAAGTCAGCCCATTAGGGAACGTAAGGCAATGAGCTGATAAAACTTTTCAGAGAAAGTTTTACCTAAAATCATAGGAACTTTTTAGCTGAAAGGTCAACCATTTAAACAACTCAGAAGACTTTAATACTTTATCAGAAGGTTATCAGCTCTGAATCATGTAAAACTTTCACCTTAAGACACAAGGGCAAACTATTTTCATGTCTTAGGAAACAGAAATTTGATGTCAATAGATAGAAGTTTTCTTAACTGCTCCATTTAAACTTAATACAAACCTGTTCTAGGGTTTCTATTTTGCTGTCTTTGGCTTGCAAAATCTCTAAAACCCTTCTGTCCTTGACTTCAGCTTTCTGTTTTTCTCTGGAAACAAACAAAAAAAATAGACACTTTATTAAACATAATTTGCAGTTAATCATTTGAATTTTTCATGTCCTGATAATGAGTGTCATTTTAAAGCACAGAAAATTAAATTATCTGAAGCTGACAGGCCTTGCAGAATTAATCAGGGAGCATATGGCAAGTGACAGCAAATTACATCTGTAAACAGCTAACACAACTTTGTTCAAAAAGAAACAGAAGCAAGAGGTCTTAACATACATTTTTAAGCAGCTGAAATCATCTGCCTCATTCTTTCCTAAACGCAGAAATTGTACTCGTCCACAGACTGAGGAAAATGCTTTTTTTTCCTCTTGGCAGTGTAGAGGCACTAAGCTGCCTGGGTTTGTGAAGTTCTCTCAACTGTATGGCATTTTTATGTCTGAAACAACACTTCTGAATATCATGGATAACTACCATCTTTCACGTGGCTAGAACCTATAATTTTTACTAGAAAAAAAAAAGAGACAGCTCAGAAGCTTGCGTAACAGGGACAAGCAGAGCCTCTGTGTGTGGTTAGTAAGTGCAAGGCTATAAACATCTCTGCAACACTTTGTCGAAAACCAGCTGTTAAGTCATTAATGATTTGTTTAACAAACCATCTCATCTCATTGCTATCCTATTTCTTGACTGAGTTTTAAATGTTGATGTCCTTAATGGCTTCTGGTTTAGGCAGAAAGAAAATAAATGTTGCAATAGTAGGGATACAGAGAGATTCTTTAGCACAAGACAGAGCTCCTATCATCTATCTGTGTCAAAAGGTCTGAGAAACATATATTCCCTAAAAATGGCTGAATACTTCACCTATCCCCAGTACCAGAGTACAGACAGAAAAGTAGAAAACTCATTTAGATTATGAATGCTCCCAAAATACAGTTAAGCTTCCATTACGGCTGGATATAAGCCGCTCCTAGAAACCAAATAATCCTACTTGTGCAACTTTTGCTCTACCAAAATGAGAATGTTTCAGAAATGGAAGGGAAATGAAGAGTGGTACCCATGAGTCTGCTAATCTGATCAAAAATGGATTAGAATATCCAGTTAAGAACAAAGGCTTCATCTGCTGAAGCATTTTGTAACCAAGACCAATAAGGATAGTAGAAATAGGGGCAATTATTTTTCTCCTCTATTATGTACTACTGCATATTTTACTGTTACCAGTGACTTTAAAGGCTAAGCTACACTGTCCCCACACGCCATCCGGTAACATGTTTTTGTTTTTTTTTAAATAAAGTTCTATGACTGCTAAAATATCTAGTCTGATCCTGAGCAAATAAGTATTAAACAAAAACGGTATGGAATTTAAAGCAATGGTTTTGAAAACTGAGATCTCAAGGCATTGTAACTATAAGTAGCACTCTACTACTTCAAATACAGCAGCACTGATGTGTTGTAGCACTAGAAGAAAACTAAGAAAAGTGTAGCTGAAAAGATACGTATTTATATTACTTTTAGCAAGAAGAAACAAAAATATATGTGATCTTAAGCAGCTGCATGGCATTAAAAAAAATATACTTCCTTAAAGAAAATAATTCAGAAGCTATAATGAGTAGAGAAAAGTAAAACCATTAATACTCAACAAGCATTCCAAAAGACATTTCATGTCTGGAAGGTATTTAGCATTTTACCTGAAAGAGAAACTTAACAGAAAAATGCACATCAGATCCTGACCTTAAAGCATCTGATCACCTGCAACCAGAAGCATCAAGGAATTGTCATGGTAGGTTGCTGAAACCAGGACAGAAGGCATGAGCAGTGCAATACACAGTACAGACAGTTTTTCAGAGTTTCTCTTTGAATATCTGCTAAAATGGAACTATGTAGACTGCAACTACAGAGATGTATGCAAATATGATGTGATCTGATGTATTCCAAATGTTACACTGTAATATCCTTTGAAAAAATCTAAGAACAAAAAAGGGAGAAGAGGAGAAAAAAACAAATAGGTTTCATAATACATGGCAGTTAATGAAACTGGCCTATCCTGCTTATAATGCATAACTAATTTAGAGAAATCACATTCTTAGTCGGGTTTTAAAAAACAATAAAAGGCTTTCTGATAAGTGTATAAGAGTTTGTACTAAGAGACACTGGATAACTTCAAAAATTACGAGTCAGTAAGGAAAAATGTCTGTGAATAGATTATCTGTACAATACTTATGACAGAAGTTTGTGCAAGTTCCTGAAACGGGTATACTGCTCATGATAGGTACTGTACATTATTCCACAACTTAAATGAACCAAAAACTGCTCCAGAATAAAAATACTAATGCTTCTTCATACTTAGTTACTTTGCTGTAGAGCCCTTGATGGCTTATCAGCAAGATAATAGTTGCAGTACAAAAAACCCAAATATTTTGGGAAGAAGGCACCTCTCTCCCATAAGCACGTTACACCACAGTGTGAGAAAGCTATTAATATTGATCTGCGTCTAAACTGTATTATAGGACTCCAAGTTTCCTCAGGTCTTAAGTACATCTAGACAGCTTAAGAATTTAAGATTAGATATATGCATAACTGCTTGATCCAAAACCTTAAGGGCTTCAAGAAGACAAAAAGCAAAGCAGGTCTTTACTATAAAGTACTGAGAATAGTAATGCGTAGACACCAAAAGAACCATACAGTACAATATACACACAGAAGCCCTACAAACTACTGAATAGCATTGCTTCCAGCCCTCAAAAATGTCCTGACCTTAACCGCTGGCTGACATGTCCTATCCATTCTTTATTCTCACAGTGATGTAGCTCCCTTTCCCTTTTAACTCAGCTGTCTTTATTCTACATTTCTACTTAAGTTAAATCATTGTTCTGACCATTCATTCTATATTTACCATCCTCAGTATGTCGTTGTCTTCCCAGCTCCTCTAGCCACTATTTCCTCTCACAAAGTCAGTCTTTTTTTAAAACAAGGCCCAATTAAATACAAATACTGGATAACTAATTAGCATCTAAACTCAGCTACATAGTCACCACTTGAAAATGTATTAAACTTGTTTTCTAATAGATGTATTGATCTGAAAACCTGATGGGTCAGGTAGATTTCCCAAGCGAGGCTCAAAAGAACTCTATAATTGTGAATTTTGGGGTTCTTTTATTTTAAAGAGGGAATGGGAACAAAGTTAATAAACCAGCCAAGAACCAAGCAAAAGAACAAACTGCTTTGAAGAACTGAAAAATAGGATGCGTAGCTAATTCTGGTGTATTATTAGTAGTCCAGAAGTCAAGAATTCATGGAGCTGTGACTTTAGAATAAGGCTGCACTTCCAAGAGGTTGGAAAAGTCTGGGATTGGAGAAAAAAAAAAACAGACCTTTGTTAAAGCAAAAATGGCACCTGTAACACAAGCATACACTAGCCAATGGTTCAAAGTGCATTTCTAGTTAAATGTGTTCTCCCTATATATTCCATGATTGGTTAAACAGTCCTTCAAACGAAGCTGTCAAGGAACAAAGTTTAGAAATAAACATCTATCATCACCATAACAAGTGGTAAAAGGCTAAAGTAAACTCGAGGGTTTTTGCCTTTCTTATGCTTTCTTTCAGAGTCTCAAAGTAGTAATGCCCCCCAAAATAGCTTCACCAGTAACCATCCAGAGCTAAAGAAAAAAACCCTAGTCATCAGAATATAAGTACACAATGGGTGTTTGTCAGAAGCCTAAAGTACAATTTGAAACCTCATATGGAACTTTATCAACAGCTTCGCCTAGTGGCATAGGATGACTTCCAGTGCTTGTTACAGGACAGGTCCCCACAGACATTCAAGGCAGTATGACTGACTGGAACATAAACATCACATTTGGATCTACTGTTATACATTGAATTGAGACTTGAAAAGAATTGCAGCCATCCCCTCCTCTTTTCTAGAAAGGTAACAAATATTAAGAAAAATCTTCAGCCAACTTCATTAATTGAGCTGTTATATATTTACAATATATCAAAAAAGTTCAGTGGAATATGGGGGAAAAGAAATTCAAGCACTGTCAAGAAGCTGATGATGATCAATGACTGAGACAAACTCCTGTTTAGCTAATTAGAACCACTGATGAGCAATAATGATGTGAGCTAAGAATATCTGCAGACTTCTTTAGGATGAAAAATGGAGTGAAGAGAGGCTGTCAATTTGTACAAGTTTTAAGCTCCAATCAGTTTTCCCACGAGTACTACCTATTTTAAATGTTTAACACAGATGTATTTAGCTACAAAGATTAGCAAGATTCAGCTTCCTATAAAAATGAAGAAACAGAAATATGAAGAAAATATACTTAAGCTGAACATTTTTCCTGTGTTATGATTTTTCTTGTTATGCTACACTTTACACAACAGGACAGGATAATATTTTTGAGGTTTGGCACATTTTTAATGGCTTGTCAAAAATGAAGCATTAGACTATGAGAAAACACTTAACTACAAATGAGGTACAAAAACAGAATATCCACTACAAAAACCTTAAGATTTTAAAACACAGAAGTTTGTTAAGTTTATAAAACATTGTGCTTTCTGAAAACTTCAGCAAAAGTAGTCTGGGAAAAGAGGTCTTAATCAGTCAAGCAATTAACCATTTGTCAAGAAAAAGTAATTCAGACTTGTATATAATTATGTAATTTTTACATCAATTAAATTAAAATAATTTTAACTAATAAATCGAACTTGCTGTTTACAGGTCTAATGGACATATCCCTTCAGTTTAACAAAGAGCAGGATTTTTTTTTTAAAAAAAAACAAACAACAACAACAAATGCATCTATAAACTTAGCCTTAAATAGATAAGAAAGTTAAGGTTACACTGCAAACTTTGGGCTGTGTGGTAATAGAAAAAAGGCTATATTTTAACAGTATACCTATAGAAATAAAATGTTTCTAGAAATATGGTTACCTTTCAAAGATACTTTTTTAAATTTATCAGGCCACAGAATTAGAAAGGCTACAAAATATCAGCTTGTGTGATGCAGCATTTAATTTGATTATCATCTCTCCAGATCTTCCAACTATTTTAACAGACTTAGATGAGCGCATACATTCAATGTGGGTATTACATAGATCACCCATGTGCAAAGTGAAATTGCAGAGCACAGACTGTCAATGTTACTGTAAATATGGCACCAATAGCGTAATGTACTGTACACAGCCACATCCCTGTGGTTGCACAGTAAGTGGTTACCAGAAGCAGAGCCTATGCCTTAATCTTCCAACTAGAAATCTTACTGTGCTTCTGTGTACCTATTAAGAAGAGACTAAAAAAAAAGAGCTAAACAGTTTTCATGCAATAGTTTATTTTCACCTCAGATTGTAGCTAATCCTTAAACTTCACTATGAGTTATATTTCATGCACATTCTAATTATTTTTTCTTTTAATACTTACAAATAGTATTTTTTAAAGATTTAAAAAGCAGGCGCAAAATATAAATTGATACCAAATATTTTGCACTTCTCTAAAACAGTAGTTATTTTTCGTAGCAAAACTACGTACTCCTATTTTAGTTTCTTTACAAAAATAATTTAACATCTAATTAAAGAAAAATTGTAAAATGAAATTATTTCTTTAGTAAATTATTTATGGATCCAGTTCTGTTTCATGATATGTATCAAAATGGAAAAGCATCATTACAGAGATGTCATTTTTCTTGCATCTCTAATTTGATTGATTTAACTCATTAGATGATTTACTAAGGCCTCATTTTAAGAAACGTACATAAAATGCTAAACATATTTTTACATTAAAGTAGTAAAGAAAACAGTGACATTTTTCCCTAATAATTCTGCAAACATTTTTCATCTAAAATATACAAGTCTCTTACAGTGTTCAAAATATCAGCACTTCAGAACAGACTGCTTTAACATCTGCACATCACCAGTGTTTCCCCCAAGGATTTTTAAATGATGCCTGCCTGTGCTGAATAAAGTGCTAACTTGCACCTTGCATTTCAAACTGTGTCCTGAGCAGCCATCCAGTTGGTACACCACCAGCTGAATTCCCAGAGGCCACTGTTCAATCAGGCTTGACTGCAATTATCATGTCAATATTTTGTGCTCCGATATGCAGATATGCACACATGCAAGCTGCGTAATACCTTCCTCTCCATGGAATGTTGACTTATGTTCAATGTTCTGAGAATTTTTAATGAAACAGGATATTAAACTTTCATCAACTGTAGAAAATCACAATTATTTGACCTTAGATAGAAAGGTTGTACTCTTATGCTTTATTATTCTGTCCACTTTACTGAGTGATAACAGCTAGAGAGTCCACTTTATTTTAAACTTAGAGTGACAAAACAGTAATGGCCTTTAAAAATGTGTTAGATCTTGTTTACTTCCTCATTCTCCCATCATTCTGTTTCCTTTTAATTTGCACAAGAGTAAAATGGTAAATGGTGTAAGAAAGCTTCTGCAAGCTATTTATCATCCCTTCAAAAGATGCAAGATACAGGATTTTTATTTTTCAATTAACATCAGCAATCTATATCGCTTGTTCATACAGCATATTCACTTATCTTTTTACATAAAAAGTACTTGTCATTTTTAGTACTCCTGCACATTGTCAGTCAGCAAGAAATCTATGTCAACCTGTTTAACGTTTCTTCCACAATCTGCTATTCACAGGACGCAGCAAACCACAGCATAAGCTCCTGTGATTATCTTTCAAAAAATCCTTTGGCTGTTTCTGATTGCTTTCTCTTCAGCCATGTTTTTGTCCATTTGTACACCCTTAGATGTAACTCCCCAGGAAGAATAACAATAAAACTGTATGTTAATCACTGGCACTAGCATTCAGGTTGCCACTGTTTCTCAGAGTGGCCTGAAACGATAAATCCATTCTTTGTTAAGACTTTCAAGACACAGCACAGTTGGAATTTAGGTGTGGAAAAACATTTCTGTAAGGCAAGCTTGTCAAATGTAACTATCTGCAAGGGTATCATCTAGCATAGTGTGCTTGGATGTAGGCTTGCCAGACTCGTCCAGAGGGCTTTAAACTAGTGTTGCTGGGGGAGGGGGAGCACAGTTCAGCCCACGGCTGTCAGCATGGCGCCAGTGCCAGCACCGAGTACCCAGAAGTCGGGGAAGGGTCGCAAGTAGGAGCAAATGAACCTAATCTGCGAGACAAAAGAACTCCTGTCACTCCAGCCAGCAAGTCGGTTTTGTCAGGGGCCCTGCTGAAGTGTCTCTATACCAACGCACGCAGCATGGGGAATAAACAGGAAGAGCTGGAGATGAGTGCACAAGAGCAGGGCTACGACCTTGTTGGCATCACGGAGACGTGGTGGGACGACTCGTACGACTGGAGCGTCAACATGGGGGGTACAGGCTTTTTAGAAAGGACAGGAGGGGAAGACAAGGAGGGAGTGTTGCTCTCTATGTCAGCAACCAGCTGAGTGCATGGAGCTCCGCCTGGGAATGGGGGAGGAGCTGACAGAGAGCTTATGGGTCAAGATCAGAGGACGGGGACGGACGGGGGATGTTACTGTGGGGGTCTGTTACAGGCCGCCTGGCCAGGAGGACAGAGCAGATGAGGTGCTCTATAGCCAGATAGGAGCAGCCTCGAGGTCACAAGCCCTGGTCCTCATGGGGGACTTCAACCACCCTGACATCTGTTGGAGAGACAACACGGCAGGGCACAGGCAGTCCAGGAGGTTCCTGGAATGCATGGACGACAATTTCCTCCTGCAGGCGATAGAGGAGCCGACAAGGAGGGGTGCCATGCTGGACCTTGTGCTCACCAACAGGAAGGGGCTGGTGGGGGACGTGACACTGACGGACAGCCTTGGCTGCAGCGACCATGACGCGGTGGAGTTCAAGATCCACGGGGCGGCGAGGAAACTGCACAGCAAGCTCTCTGCCCTAGACTTCAAGAAGGCGGACTTCAGCCTCTTCAGGAACCTGATGGGCAAAGTGCCATGGGAGGCGGCCCTGGAGGGAAGAGGGGCCCAGGAAAGTTGGTCCGTATTTAAGGAGCACCTCCTCCAGGCTCAGAAGACATGCATCCCAATGAAGAAGTCTGGCAAAAAGGCCAGGAGGCCAGCATGGATGAGCAAGGAGCTCCTGGACCAACTGAAAGTAAAGAAGGAAGCCTATAGAGGGTGGAAGCGGGGACAGGTAGCCTGGGAGGACTACCGAGTGGCTGTGCGAGCGGCCAGGGATCGGGTGAGGAAGGCTAAAGCCCTGACGGAATCCAATCTGGCCAGGGATATAAAAAGTAACAAGAAAAGCTTCTACAGGTATGTAGGGGACAAAAGAAAATCCAAGGAGAATGTAGGCCCCCTCCGGAAGGTAACAGGTGTCGTGGTTACCCGGGATGTGGAGAGGGCTGAGGTACTCAATGACTTTTTTGCCTCAGTCTTCACTGACAAGGGCTCTTGTCTCACCACCCAAGCTGTGGAAGGCACAGGCAGGGACTGTGAGGATGAAGAAGTGCCCAGGGTGCTTGAAGAGCAGGTTTGGGATCATCTAAGGAACTTGAAGGTGCACAAGTCCATGGGGCCTGATGAGATCCATCTGCGCGTCCTGAGGGAACTGGCGGATGAAGTCGCCAAGCCACTGGCCATCATATTTGAGAAATCGTGGCGGTCTAGTTAGGTCCCCAATGACTGGAAGAGAGGGAACATAACCCCCATTTTTAAAAAGGGCTGTAAGGAAGACGCGGGCAACTATAGGCCACTCAGCCTCACCTCCGTGCCTGGCAAGGTCATGGAGCAGATTCTCCTGGAAACCATGCTAAGGCACATGGAAAGCAAGGAGGTGGTTGGTGACAGCCAACATGGCTTCAACGAGTGCAGATCGTGCCTGACCAATGTGGTGGCCTTCTATGACGGGGTAACAGCATCGGTGGACAATGGACGGGCAACGGATATCATCTACCTGGACTTGTGCAAGGCATTTAACACTGTCCCGCACGACATCCTTCTCTCTAAACTAGAGAGGCATGGGTTCGATGGATGGACCACTCGGTGGATAAGGAGTTGGCTGGATGGCCGCACTCAGAGAGTGGTGGTCAACGGCTCAATGTCCAAGTGGAGACCGGTCACCAGTGGCGTCCCTCAGGGGTCCGTGTTGGGCCCAGCCCTGTTCAACATCTTTGTCGGCGACATGGACAGTGGGATAGAGTGCACCCTCAGCAAGTTCGCCGATGACACCACGCTATGTGGTGCCGTCGACACGCTGGAAGGGAGGGATGCCATCCAGAGGGACCTGGACAGGCTGGAGAGGTGGGCCCGTGCCAACCTCATGAAGTTCAACCAGGCCAAGTGCAAGGCCCTGCACCTGGGTCATGGCAATCCCAGGCACAAATACAGGCTGGGCGGAGAATGGATGGAGAGCAGCCCTGAGGAGAAAGACTTGGGAGTGCTGGTGGATGAGAGGCTCAACATGAGCAATGCGCCCTTGCGGCCCAGAAGGCCAACCGCATCCTGGGCTGCATCAAGAGGAGCGTGGCCAGCAGGTCGAGGGAGGTGATTCTCCCCCTCTACTCTGCCCTGGTGAAACCCCACCTGGAGTACTGCGTCCAGCTCTGGAGCCCCCAACATAAGAAGGACATGGACCAGTTGGAGAGGGTCCAGAGGAGGGCCACAAAGATGATCAGAGGGCTGGAGCACCTCTCCTATGAGGACAGGCTGGGAGAGTTGGGGCTGTTCAGCCTACAGAAGAGGAGGCTCCGGGGAGACCTGATAGCGGTCTTCCAATACCTCAAGGAGCCCTACAGGAAAGATGGGGACAGGCTGTTCAGTAGGGCTTGTTGTGATAGGACAAGGGGTAATGGGTTTAAATTAGAAGGAGGGAGGTTTAGATTAGATATTAGAAAAAAAATTTTCACAATGAGAGTTGTAGAGCACTGGAACAGGTTGCCCAGAGAGGTGGTGGATGCCCCATCCCTGGAAACGTTCAAGGCCAGGCTGGATGAGGCTCTGAGCAGCCTGATCTAGTCAGGGATGTCCCTGCTTCTTGCAGGGGGGTTGGACTAGATGACCTTTGAAGG
>WHYT01016308.1:50654-69626 GCA_009806455.1 Tetrax tetrax
GATTAGATATTAGAAAAAAAATTTTCACAATGAGAGTTGTAGAGCACTGGAACAGGTTGCCCAGAGAGGTGGTGGATGCCCCATCCCTGGAAACGTTCAAGGCCAGGCTGGATGAGGCTCTGAGCAGCCTGATCTAGTCAGGGATGTCCCTGCTTCTTGCAGGGGGGTTGGACTAGATGACCTTTGAAGGTCCCTTCCAACTCTAACCATTCTATGATTCTAATATAATCACCATTTACATCTACCAGGTCTTATATCACTGCCACAGTTTGATCATTCATGGATCCTGCTACATCTCCCAGAAGAAAGGAAAGGAGTCAGCTAGAAGCCCTAGAGGAAAATTAGAGTCAGATGACCCGTCAAGATTTCAGAAATTGTAAGAGAAGTCTTAAAGGAGCAATCTAAAAGTTTGCAAAAATATTTCAAAACCTTTGATACTCTCATCTGAACCCCTATGTAAGTTTATACATGCATTTACCTGTAAAAGGTACTTTCTAGCACTTTTTTTTCCAACTCATTATAAAAAAAAGAAAATGTTTCAAAAGGCAGTGTACTAGAAATAGCATGCTCTTTACATAATACTGAGATCAATAGTATTTAAAGTAGCTGGAAGTATACTAACATAAGTTGTACTTTTACAATGGCTTGTTTGAAAATACCTGGAGGCTTTTAGATATCCCAAAGGCATTTCTCATTTGCACAGTAAAGATAATTTTTTGTTTATATCTGAATATTAAAATGGGAATATATAGTTATCCAACAAGAACTGCAAAGACTGCTTAAAAGTAAAATGTCATTGGTGTATTTCAAGAATCAACAGCGCAGCCATAAAAAGGTAGCAGCTACATTTTTACAATTGTAGGGCAGGCAAACTTCTATTTTAGGACCATGAAAGCACATCAAAATACCAGACAAATAACGAAAACTTACTATTAATTCCCCCCATGGCCTCCAAATTATGTCTTTTATATTTTCCTAGTTTATTTGAGAAAAAGATACTATAAGGAATTGTCTACTGCTACAAATAAAAATTAATGCTACAAATACAAATAACCTGAGTGTATTGCTAGTACTGCCCACTCAAATTATCATAATATTTTTTTTTTCTTCATCACACATCCACAGTATACAAGGTTGTAAGTGAATATTTTGTCCTTTCACACTTGCAACCTCTTATTCCTATTCACTGTAAACTCCTGAAGAAAGTCTGGCTGTTGCTTTTGTCAATTTAAAGGTTAAAATCCACTGGATAATATTCTTTAGTTCATTACATATGTGACCTAGGATACACATGATTACGCTTGCTTGGATTCTGTCTACTTTCATTAGGTAGTGGCTTCTGATCTCACGTACTCTCTACGACAAAGACTTGGTGGGCACTAAAGTTTCTCAGCTATGGAGTTTTTGGTGGAAACAACACACCGAAAAATGAAGCTATGCTAACACTGGTGGTATCCATGTCACACTTTTTGTTTCTGCTTAAGACTGTTTCTATCTATCTCAAAATCTCCTAGTAAGCCAGGGCAAGATGGAAAACATTATCAACTTGGATAGGAGTGGGTCAATAATGTTCCTAATATAGATGAGAAGGGAAAAAAAAAGTCTCTACAAAGACTCAAGCTGGTTTTTTAATCAGATTTCACTGTAAATGTTCGGTTTCTGGCTCTTGATACAACTACGCAGAATACAAAAAAAAACAGGCTGTGAGCAGCACAGATCTGCCAAGCTTCTGGAATCTTTTGGTTATAACTGTTACTTGGTAATCCCATCCCTTCACCCTTTAAATCCACGTACTTTTCCTAGATTAACAAAGCCAGAAACTCACTTGTCTTGTAATTTTCTGGACAGCAGCAGTGCTAGGTAGCAGATGCCCTGGAAATCTAATCAATGTATTGGAACCAAGATAAACTGACACTGCAGCAATTTTAAAAAAAATATATATTTACTGCTATAAGGCAGGGAGTAAGACAGGAAACAAAATAAAACTTTTCTAAAAGTATGAGAGTGTGAAGGGGTACAGTTATGAAACAGAAGCTACTTAGAAAACAATTACGGAAAGTCATAGCTGGAAAAGTCAAGAGAGAAATACATGGGGCTGTAGTTTGGTTGCACAGAAGATTCACAGGTAGAGCTTGGCTAAAAATTACTTCCAAAGCAGCAAATAGACCATTCTAAGGCAAAAGAGATGAAACTAGATCAATTAAAGAGAAAAATTTACACTATTGCTCCATTTGTCAAATCAAAGCAACCACAAAGTTCAAAGTCATAATTAATAAAACTCCTATACACTGAATGGGTTTTATCCAAACCTATTGCAAGATTCTCTTAGGTAATGATAACTCCTAAAAAAGATGCTATGCAAGCTCTTTCTTCTTTCTTAATTCCACAGCTCTGAGAAGTATGAGAAAGGTCTGATATAGATGTATAGCCTTGAGAGTGTTCCAAAGCATTACTGTATTGTGAAAGAAGAGAGGACGTAAAAACTAGACAAGCACCTTAACAGAAGTATGTTGTCATGCTTTCACGTAAGAGTACGAATAAATCAGCCTCTACACAAAGTGCAAAGCACATACACAGAATATATTCTTACCCTCATTCTTACCCAACTATTATTATACCCCAGACTTCTGTTGCAAGTCTTCTGATACTTTAAAAGGGTTTCACAAGTATTCTCTACCATTGTAAAAAAATTCATCTCATTATCATGCCTGTGGGCATCAAGGCGGCATCTAAGAGCCCCATGTTCACTGTATCAGTCAATATAGTGCACACCCAATTATTTTAGACTGTATTTAGAAAAGAAATCGATAATTTAAATCGAGTGATAATTACCAAGGATAAAAATATTCCTAGACATGAAGAAGGATAGACAAGGAAGACAGACTGTATCTTATACAGGCATACAATTCAGGAACTCAAGAAGTCATTGTATTCAACACTGTTCAAAAGCATGCTTTCTAACATCTCTATGCTTCAATTTGTCCTAATATCCTGATTATTTTTTATATGTAACACAGATCAAAAATGTTAATATAAGCCTGAACATCTCTGTTTCTACCTTATTAGGTTTCATGTGAATGAGCTAAAATTTTCAACATTGTTCAACTAGCTATAAAATGTGGTTAAGGCAAAACAATTTTTTAATGTTTTCAATAAACTTGTGCTTATATACATTAATACATGTTTAGATACACGAAATAGTATATCTACATATTTTAATCAGTTGTTGCATTTTTTTTAATGTTTGAAGAAGGAAAAGCAATATTACCACCATGTCCTCACGAGAACATGACCAAACTTTATCATTATGTCAGTTAGAATCTGCCTTTTAACATAAAATCTGTTCCTAAGCCTTCTGTATATATTAAAATTATTTCTAAAATCACAATATGCAAGCAATGTGAAAGCAGTACACTGTCTCCTAGCAGCCAAGCTACTTCTCTGCAGGTAAGTGTCCCAGTACAGAGCCAGAAGCTATATGACACCCTTGTTGGTGACCACATGAGAACTCTCAGGTAACAGCTGTCTTAAGCTGGATGTGCTTACACCATCAATTTCTTTCCCTGGATAGAATGCTTTAGAATATTACCTCTACTTACATGATCACACTGTATTTTTGTACAAAATTTTTATTGTTTTATGCAATGTAGAAGATGGGACAACACAACGAGTGAATGCACTCCCAGCTAAATAACATAATGCTATATCTTCAGAGGTAGAAGAATGTTTACTGATCATGTCCAGAAACAGAACATGCAAACATGAACAAACAAAACATGCATTTCAAGATCAAAGCACTGAATGGGAACCCAAAGGAGCTAGTATCCCTCCTGGCTCCGTGACAAGCTTCCAAAGTAACATTGGCAAGTCATTTCACAAAGTTAATATCCTTTTTTTTTTCCCCCCCAAAACACCCCTATTTTTAATTTTAAAAAAGGGAACTCATGGCACCCTGAGAAACAGAACAGACAAATCTTTTGACCATAAGAGAATCAGGTGTTTGAATTCTGAAAGTCAACTTAACAATTCATTCACATTCTCATTTTCTATGGCCTACAAAAATTCCGAATTTGTAAATACTAACATTCTAAAACAATCAATCATATACTGTGATGATTAACTAACATTTATAGCAATCAGATGGTAATATCTAAGTACCATGAGGAAACAGTCATCATTAACAGCCTCAGAGAAATAATAATTAAGCTGTATAGTTATCTCTTCTGTTACCATGTCTTAGCCTTTCACTTCTTTAAGAAAACAGATAAATATAATTTATGTACGTAACTGTTATCCAACCTCTTCTGACCTGCAAAATATTATTTACCTCCTCTTGCTCTTTCCATAGAAAAACAGAACATGCGGTACATTTATAATTTTAAAAACAAATTCAACTGCAGTACAGGAACCTCTGTGCAAACAGATCTTGAAGTATAATTCAACTCTAGCAGAAAACAGAAACTTGCAACATATTCTAGGTATTCGTAACAAAATTTAACTGGAATTTCTGTAACACATTTTAAAAATCCTACATACTTATCTTTTTAATTGAGAATTAATACAGTATCAGCAGGGAGTTCTTGTTTGGTTTTGGTTTTAGTATTAGGTTAAATCTTTAAACTCACCTTTCCACAACCAAGCTGACAGCTTGAGTAAGATCTGGACTTGACACTTGGAGATGTTTCCACAGAGACCATACAAATTCTTTATCAGCCTTAGAAACAGGAAAAAAAAAAAGACAAAAATACATTAAATGTATGCTATGTCTTCATAGATGAAAAAGTTACGTGGTGTATATTCAAAAGACAATTACAAAAACACTTCCAATCTAGTGAGAATTCCCTATTAGTTACTCACTGCCTTGTGAATAAAAAAAAACATAGCAAATAGTTCTCCTGAATAAACAAAGTTTTAAACCATACAGAATTTTGAAGGTACACAAAGACCTACAACCAACAATAAAACAGTACGCAACATGACATAAGGCAGAAGAAATCAACATTATTCAAAGGAGGCTGCCTTTTGCTATATCAATTACTGGTACTTCTAGGAGCAGGACACAATTTCTGAGCCTGTAATACATGCTTCAACATTAAGTTTTAGCATATGCAACTCTTAGATTTTATTTTAAAATAGCCAGTAAATCAGTCTTCTAATGTACGCTCAGCTAACCTGCATTATATAGAAGCTTCTGAAAAAATTCCGAGCAAGAGAAGATAAGTGTATTTTTAAAGAACATTGTTTAAGACAGTTTGTGAAAACTAGATGTCAGATAAAATCTTTTCTAGATTTATATTTTCTGCTACACATAAGCTGTTATTTTGCACTGCTGTATTTTTATTCCAAAACAGTTTTATTACTGGAAGTACCAATATTAATGTAGCTATGTTACAAACTAAAATCATGATGTGTTAATTACATACAAATGTTGTGGGAGGAGGTGGAAAAAAATCAGCAAAACATGAAGCCAACGAGAACAATAAGAATGTATTATGTACATGTATTATGAACCACATAAAACAAAACCTGCTAAAAACATCGTAACACAAATTAGAAATTAATAAGCCGAAACCATCATATTGACAGCTAGGTCTATTCAACAGGTGAAAAAACATGACTGCAGTTAGTCTACATTTCACTTTTTTTTTAATGTTATGGAGAAAGAGTTTGCATCAGGACAACACACAACGTAAAAGGAAAACCAACACTATTGCAGCTCTCTATTTTCCTGCTTCCTCCTCCTCCCAAGCATCTGGAACCTGACAACCTACTAAGATATCACAGGTATCATTAGTTAACCAGAACGTCACTAAAATCTGCTAAACAAACACCACAGTGTCTCATCGCTGCACAACTCTATCTTAATCCTGATTACCAAATTAAACAGAAGACCTGAGTTCCTATCTTCCCCTCCACTGTTTGGTTTCTTCATAGGTTTCCCACTTAATTCATTCTTTCACTGATTTCTCATTTTTTATGAATAAGGACAGATTGCACCTTTGGTCACAGTACTGTGAGCTCATGACTTGGAACAGCTAAAAACAATGGTCATCTAAAACACAAAACAGCTCAATAGAACTACAAATTTGACAGGCCTCACAAGAGACAATAAAGACCACATACTGTATGATTAAAGTAAATCTCAGGAGCAGAAACTGCTTTTTCTATTTTTTATTATCTTTTCTTCTCATTTGGTCCCAGTTTTGCCTTCTAGGAAGCAGACTTGAACTTTACAAGCAACATCAGTTCCAGCGCATGACAATCACTCCATCTTAATGTTTCTCTTTCTTCAGAACAAGACAATAACTATCTTCAATAGGAAATCAAAAGATCTCTCTAAAGCTAGCAGACTTTTACCAATATTTATCAATGTACTGAGTCTAAATTATTTTATGAAGATTAATATCACAGCAGCCAAATATATGTGCACTAAGCAAACTTCAAACAGCTGAACAGAACAGGCTAAGTAGTGTCCATAAAAAAACCAAAACAAAACAAAACCAACCACAAAACACAAACAAAAACCTTCCCAAGTCATTTGGAAATAAGTGAAAAATCACTGGAATTTCCAGAACTGCAAAACACCACCACTTCAATAAATGCTGTTTATTTTTTATGATGGCAGGAACTGGTATTTAATGTTACTACTGCAAGCTAGGAACAAGCACACACAGAACTATAAAGCAATGCTGTAATTATATCAACAGATATTCTAATCTAAAACAACAAAAGCCTTTCCCCGAATATTTGTATTTCTGTAAATGCACACAAAGCAAAGCAGCATCCTGCCTAAGTGGCCTTTCTGCCAGAAGAATAAGGACACAAATTATTTAACAGCATCTTCAAATACATTACCAGTAAAAAAATAAAGCACCATCTATAGTTAAAAATGTGTGAACTTTACTTAAAAATAAAAGTTTACATGTAAATATATAAAATTCTCATTATGACAGTAAAACATTAGTCAATGAATGGTAAATTACTATAAAATTACTTCTCTTAAATATGTCAAACATTTTCACCACTGTTTCATTGAAATCTATAAGTAATTAAGAATTTGTATAATAGAATGAGTATTAGCAAGAAATTATTACAGTTTTAAGATTAAAAGAAGTTTAAACAGCCTTTTTAAACTCTTGGCACAATTAATGGACTTGGTAAAGCGGGTCCCTGGATGGTCTTGGAAGCCAAATAAATTCTTCCGGAAAAGGGCTGCTTAGTCTGCCTGAAGTGGGCACAGAAAAACACTACAGCTGTCAAGGCCTGGGATGTATCAATCTTCAGCATACCCAAGGAACATTCAGCCTAGTCAAGTGTATGCTAACAGCTCAAGAGGTCAGGAAGAGTGTACCTTGAACAGCTGAGAACTTACGTACACAAGGCAGTATACAGATGTCACTTGAAAGTTAGTGAAAATTACTCATTAAGATTATTCATAACATATCTAATGTCAGATAAAGACACTCATCTTGCAATCAAGTTTGCATGCCAGAACTGAAGAATTATACCAGAAAAAAACAGAGCACACTGAGTATTGCCTGAAAAGCAAGATTTTCCGTCAGCCTACTGCGGGAGTAACTGTAGCTCATCATCATACTGAAAGATGTACAGAGATGAGGAGTACCTTTGGCCTTGAATGTGTTCTTTGCAAAGCAAACTGGATTTCTCTTACTAATTTTTAACAGCAGCAAGCTCAGAAGCAGGGACAAGCATAAGATGAGCCACTGACAAAGGTTATATGGCATGACTAGCTACAGCAAAAGTATTTGCTTGCAAGTGAAGTAGTGAATTTATTAAACAATGTAAGTCATAAAACACAGAATTCCTCTGGCTTCTAAGCAGGGAAAGACAAATGTTCTTATTTAAAATAAAACAATTTACTCGCCTTTTCTAAGAGAAATCCAAGGATAAATACTGCTCCAGACATATGATATCAAAAAAAAATCAATATTGCATAGTTATTTGTCTAATGGAAACTTCCAAGTGACCTAAACATAGAAAGTTTTTAGTATTTTTACACAGCTTTATCAAGGAAAATTATCTGATATTCTTTTAAAGTAATGATGCTGAATTGCTACAGGAAAAGCTTTTACATTAGCAGTGAGAGCAGTGCCAAAAACATAAGCACTATATCTCTCTTTTTTCCTCACAAGAACTATACATTCATGACTGGGCATTAAATTTACAGGTAGGTTTAACTTTTATTTACGTGTCTATCAGGCACAGTGTTGGGAACAGGGATAAACTGAAAAATTTCCTCCTTTAGTGTAAATTCATAGATCAAGTGTCTCAGTTACCCACAGTTCAAAATCAGTACTCTTTTTGATGTTTCACTGTATTTATTTCAAAGCATGTTAACTATTAGTAGTGTTCATGTCATACCTTATATTTTTATAGTATTACAAATTATTATTTATTAATTAGGAAAACACTGTCTTCTGAAATCTGGAACATAACACCTCCAGAACAGAAAAAAAAAAAAAAAAAAAAAACAAAATCCAAAACCCAAAACCCAACCTCTTCCCGCCCCTCGCCGCTCCCACCCCCTAATAATTGCTAGAAAAGCACAGGATACAACTCCCATTATAGTTATTTTAATCAGTAGATACTCCCAAAAGGGAAAATGAAACAGTTGGCAGGACTGTGGGAGCTACTAGTTTACCGCTAATTTTCCGTAAGAACTCTATAATAATCAGATACTTACAATTTTCTGTATTATGAAGTGAGTAGTTCAACACAAAGTGAAATACGCATGACTGTCAGACTGGAAGAATTTATATGGAAATTAAAATACTGTACAATCGAGAAAAAAAACATGGTTGGAAATATGAACCATGAAATAACATGGTTGATAGAAGCATTGAAACATCTGCAAGAAAACTGTTAGTATGGATTGTTTTGGACTCCCTACCATCTAGTGTATTTCTGATTAAAGAGCTCAAGCCTTTAGTCAAGCTGACATACACACTTTATAAGCAAGTGACAGATTTGCTTCCTGGTGTCTCACAAGACTTTTAAACTTCCAGTGTTGTATGCTGCCAGTGCAGACTCTCTTGATTGTGCTGTGCCAGTGCTTCTTTGTCATTTCGAGTCACATACTATATTCCTAAATAAGAGGTATTCTCTCTACTACCCACCCAATCCTGCTGAGTGGTCACAGTACAGAATACTGTTACACTTTACAGAACCTATCTTTGAAGTGCTGTGCTTTTCAACAACCTAAAAAGCCACTAGAAGATAAGCCTGGCCAGTACCTCAGATGAAAATGTAGTGCCTTATACACACCAGGCTCTGAAGATAACATTAGATTATTTTCAAGTTCACAAAACTCACTCACATACAATATGCACTGTTCCATCTAACTGCAAGACAGAGATTTGCAAGAAGGCTGTATGTGACCCGACGAGACTGTTTTCTTCAAAATAGATGCCATCCGCAAACAAGTTTATCTTCCCCTGGTTCCTCCACAATTCCTTAATGTTGCAGTATAAGGGGTATGCAACCACCATGTAATTTTATGATACTAGAAAAACAGTTTAATGTTCCTTCCAGCTATATTTTTTTATTTAAATAATATCCTGTTATTTTGTCTCTGTTGGTGCTTTTGGCAACAAAGATATATTTGAATCAAAAATGGAAAAAGATAGTATACTGCTTTACTTACATATATATGTAGAATATAAAAAACTGCGTGTAGATAAATATACATGTATACTCCTTGCAAGAGACTGCACCCTTACTCAGAGCTCTGTCAAAAGCAAACAGGCACCATAAAAATAATGTTATCATGTTACAAAGTTGATGCAATAATAGTGGTCTAAGCAAAAATACTACACAACTTAAAACTAAAAGATGCTGTCATTAGACATGATTTCACAAATGGAGTCTCAGATTAGTCCACCAGTGTGACAAGAAGACAGCAATGCACTTAACTGAATAATTTTATTACATGTTCTTAATTGACAAGAAATACAAGATATTTCCTGGCCCATCATGACATAGTCAATTAATTGATATCACAAAAGTGTGACCAGAACCATCATAAGAGAATAGGACAGAAATAAACACGTGGTAAACAGTAGAGGGAAGTTATCAGATAGACAAAGACCCAAGACACACAATGTCCATCCTCACTGAATGGCTAGAACTCACTAATCGACTTTGTTCTTTGGTGAATGCACAGTCAGGATGCTCCCTATGCCTTCATTCACCAGTACAGCCACAACAGCTTTTTTCTGAGTACTTAGCATTGACAACTTAAAACTTGGTTTATGTAAGTATTGTTTTCAAACAGGAGACGATAGGAGAAAGCAAAGGGTTCAGTTCCAGAGGTAAAGGTTTGCCTTAATCCCTTTATAGTTCAAGAACAGGATAACTCAGCTGTGAGCTTTCATTTCAAGCTATAAATATCTAAACTACTTCAATTAAAACTAACCACAATAATTGAAGTAATTTGCATGGAAGACCTAATATAACATGAATTTTCTAAGTCACATAGCTGTTTTCTGGAAGTGCTACAGTTCTGAGAGTTATTTTAAGACTTCAATCACCTTCTTGAGAGCACAGGACAATCTAAAAGCTTCAGCTTTTTTTTTAGCTAGGCCTCAGTTTTTATTTAAATATAATGCTCTGTATTAATATAACCGTAATGCATTTGTGATTTTCAATGCATTCAAGAATACAGAAGTGCACAAGCAGTTTTATTTTACAGACAATATAACCATGTCTCTGCTCCTTGCAGCAGGGCTGGACTAGATGACCTTTAAAGGTCCCTTCCAAATCTATCCATTCTATGATTCTATACGTATACTTTTGGGCGTGTTCACTCTGAATTACTATGACTGATAAAGACTTTGAGTCTATCAGGTCAATTCTGCCTGAACTGACTTTGTAGTCCTTTCCAAATCCGGTTAAATTGTGGACAAATAGGAGAATATTTGTTTATCTTCCAAGACATGAGCTAAACAGGATCAGAAATAGCTGAAACAGTGCACACTTAATAACAACAAAAACCAATATTAAGTCATTCTCTAAGAAAAGTATACCTCTGCCTAAACCAAAATATAGTTTTGACAGGAAAACCAGACCTGCTACAGCCATTCTCCTCTGGGCTGAATCTGTAACCATGTCGTAAACACAGATATTTCAGCATGTTCTAGAGGCATCCTCAGTGGAGTTGGAAAAATTACCTCTCTGCATCTAAAACACAACTTATTTTACTGAGGAGTAGCAATGTTTTGTTGTTGCCATAAAAAGTATATTTTCACTCATGCCTATTTCATGATGGCCAGGCAATCTCCAGTGACTGGAAGAATATCGCACTCTTTTTTAAAAAGGAGGGCCCTGGGAATCACTGACCAGTCAGCATCACCACAGTGCTCAGTGAAATTACGGAACAGATGCTCCTGGAAGCTCAAGGCATACAGATGACAAGGAAGTGATCAGAGACAGACAACACGGGATCACCAAGGGCAAATCGTGCCTGACTAATTTAATGGCCTTATACAACAGAGTGACTGCATCAGTGGACAAGTAAACAGCTACAGATGTCATCTACCTAGACTTATGTAAAGCCTTTGATATAGTCCTCCACAACATTCTTTCAGCTTCATTGGAGACATATGGGTTTGATGGATGAACTGTTAGATGGATGTGGAATTGGCTGGATGACCCCATCCAGAGAGTTACAGTTAACCACCCAGTGTCCAAACAGAAACTAGTAATGAGCGATTTCCCCCCAGGCTCCATACTGGGACCAGTACTGTTTAATACTTTCATAAATGACACAGACAGTGGGATTGAGTGAATGTACTCTCAGCAAGTTTGCAGATGGCACCAAGTTGAGTGGTGCAGTTTCTACACCAGTGGGAAGGGATGCCGTCCAGAGGGACATTTCCAGGATTGAGGAGTGGGCCCATGTGAACCTCATGAGGTTCAACAAGGCCAAGTGCAAGGTCCTGCACGTGGTTTGGAGCAACCTCCACTATCAATGCTGGCTGGGGGGAGAAGGGATTCAAAGTAGCCCAGCAGAGAAGGATTTGGGTATACTGGTGGATGAAAAACCAGATATGAGCTGGCAACATGTGATGCCTGCCCAAAAAGCCAATGTATTCTATGATCTCTATACCAAATTTTAGATTCCTGCTCACATGCTGGGGGCAATTTGAAAAAGTCACACATAGACATACCATGAATAGGTAACTGCTACAATAAGTGCAAAACCACTTTGTTTAAATAAATAAATAAATAAATCACTCTCAATTCATCTTCACAATTTTACTCAACCATACCAAACAAGTATTTTTCAGAAGGAAAGATCAGGTATGCAAAAACTTACTCTAATTAGCTATAATTTGTCAAAAGCAAAAATAGAAAAAGAAAATAAACAAACGTAGCTATTCAACAACACTACTTCTGTCTACAATATATAAAGAGTAAGGCTTTTATTAACAACACCTGTACTAATCAGACTCATGTGATTTAGACTCCTTAAGGCAAAAGATAAGAGCATAAAACAAAAAATACCCCATTCAAAGCACTAAACAGCTGGCATCCCTTGGCACCAATAAATATGTGGTCTTGGCTTAATCACTAATAAAATAAATTAGTATTTAATGAATGAGAGCACTAAACACTTTGCCCCATTTTGAAAGAACAGTATATGGATATCAACAATTCATCTCAAGAAATACTAACGCGCTCAAATTCTCATCCTGATAGTTCACCACCATTTAAATTTTGGTCGCCAAGTCAGAAGAATAAGAACTAAGTCAACATTAAAAAACCCACATCTCTAAGGAACAACTACTGTTTTTTTTAATTTAATATTAGTTGGTAGTGATTTTAAAACATTTCTAATATGTGAAATCAACACGCACCTCAAAGAGCTACTCATGTATCATGAAACAACACAACGCTTTCTAATTTAATATATTTTTCATATTTACTTGTAAATTAAGTATGGGTGCTTAAAACTACTTGCAAATCAGTGTTGTCATAGCTACGTTACATTTTCAATGGGTGTCCTGGATATCAAATTGGTCTAGAATGAAAGAATCCCTCTGTTTTTACAGCGATTGAAATATTTTTCAAAAGAAGAGTTTGTTATAGCAATCCTATCTGCTATCAATGCCAGTGATACCAAATACAATATTTTACAACCCTCCCTGACCCCACTATCAGCCCAGCACCCCACCAAGTACTATTCTTTTTCTGCAAACACAGTATAAAATAAGACAGGAAGACCAGAACAGGCCTATGCACGGTTTTTCACAGTAAGTAGGAAACGTAAAACGTGGAACAAAGCCAACAGCAGCTGAAGCCCCTGTCACTCCAAATTGTAGAAAGTAACAGTCCACCCTCCTTGTTCCTCTTCCACCCAAAACCACTTGTGGATACAAATAGTCCATTCTTACAGATTTTTCTACAATCCCTGACAATGAAGAGAAGCAACAGTAACAATGACTACAGGAAGATCTCTTTCTTCCGCATTTGTATTTATCAGCTTTTGACAAAAAGTGTGGAAATTCTACCAATGAATCTCCTGCAGCAGAACACTTACAGATTACTGAACAGTTCCTAACCCTGTGACTAATGGAGGATTTTTTATTTTTCAATCTATAAACTGCACTTGTAAATTGAAAACAATAAGCAGCAGTATGATTTATTTGACCAAAGAGTCAGGAGACCACTGGTGGCAGACAGACTGTACCTTCAGAGTCAGGGGACAAACTATGTAGAGCACCATGCAGTGGTGTACTCGAGAGACCTGTTACTTACTCACAGCTATATACATCAAAAAATTCCTAACATGGCAAAAGAGCAGGCACTATAACCATCATAGACAGGAAAAGCACACAAGCTAGAGAAGATAACACTAACAAGAGCCCCCTAAAAACAGTATATATAACTGCAGGAAAAAAAAGCCAGTGTACTTTTAGTTTCTGCAGAACCACAAAATTGAAAAGGAAGTCCTTAATTAAGAAAATATCACCTTATTTTAGCAGAGAGAGATGTTACCACGTTACCTTTGAAATCACAGAATCACAGAATGGTTAGAGTTGGAAGGGACCTTCAAAGGTCATCTAGTCCAACCCCCCTGCAAGGAGCAGGGACATCCCTGACTAGATCAGGTTGCTCAGAGCCTCATCTAACCTGGCCTTGAACGTTTCCAGGGATGGGGCATCCACCACCTCTCTGGGCAACCTGTGCCAGTGTTCTACAACTCTCACTGTAAAGAATTTCTTCCTAATATCCAATCTAAATCTGCTTCCCTGTATTTAGAAATCAAAGTTGTAACAAATAAAATTAAGATTGTTGTTTTTTTTTTTTTTTAAACTAATAATGGGTAAATTGTTAAGACACTTGTTTGAACCCAGAACAGCACTTTCAGCAAATAAAGATATTCTAGGCTGGAAAATATGAAGTGAAGCTAGTCAAACCAAAGGCCTTTTGTGAATACCGCCAGTAGCATAAGTAAAAACAGACGACATGTGACTTGCGTCTTCCAACTCTCCCTATTTCAGCAACGTAAGACACTCAACTAGATGTGGAAGAAACAGTCTCAGATCACATTGGCTGGATCTTCTACCACAGGATACTTTAAAGAACCCTTCCTATCTTTTTAGTTATATAATAGGGGGCATGAAAGTGTCTATAGTTGAGCAGCTAAGAGACTGAGAGCTAGTACACCAAATACATATCTTCTGCTTTAGGAATGCACATTATTTTGCACTAAGTGAAATAGATTCAAAAAAAAAAAAAAAAAAAAAAAAAGGAAAAAAAAAAAACCCCTTGATTTCCTTGACTAGGAGCAACTATGCTTGCAAAAACAGCACCTCCACCCACCCCAAAAAAATACAGAATTGCAAGAGAAAGCAAGATGGTGTTAAAAACATATGCCAGGTCTTTTAAACACCAGGTAGAACCAAAAACTCCAGGGAGCAGTAAGAATACAGCTGTTGAAGATTTTCCATGGAAGGATCTTGAGATATTAAGGTGGTAGGTAGTAACAGAAAACTCTAAAACAGAATGCAGCTGTTAAAGCAAGTAACAGAGATCAAATGTGTCATAACTTACTATTTGACCTTTGGATTTCCACTGTCCCCCAACAATGTCAAACCAGTCATAGAAATGGAACAAGGTCTCAAAGAGGGGGGAAAATAAATAAATAAATAAATAAATCCATGCATCCTTTGCAGATGTCTTCAGGAAAACTACTCAATCGCTCAAGTAATTCTCAAGTCAAATTAGGAAGAGTACCGAAATTAAAAGTTGCTTATTATAATTATATAATGTTCTACTGCAGACACACCAATAATTTTCCCCAAATAGCACTATATAGAGGTAAATATGCTTTAGATTTATTTTTCACTTTCTCAGCTTTATACATGTCTCCCAAGTAGACAATTTGGCAGCTTGAGACTATTTTCTTAAGTTTCGCTTTCTCATTTTTGCAAATTCCAAAGAATTACAAGACAATATCAGTTTTTGCAGAGTCACTGCAACAAAATTCTTGTGTATTTAACAGGCCCTCCTCCAAGATCTCGCTTATTATGATTCAAGCAGTCAACACGTTTTTAGGAGCACTAAAGGAAACATTAAATACTGCAAAATGAAGCTGCCAAGGTCAAGGCTTACCAGCAGAATCTTAGCTTTAGAGAAGAAGGGAGCAAAAAAAGACAGAAGAAATATGAAGAACAGAGAGAACCTATGTTTGAACATAGACCACCACCACAGATGAGAAAAAGGGTCAGGTACTCCAGGATCCTGTTGCAGAAGAGAAACAACAGCCAAAAGCAAATGCCTGGAATACCTGTGGCTAAAGCGACGCTAGCAGGCACAATACCTCGACTCAGAAGCTTCACTAGCCAGAGATGGCTTCCATATAATTAGCCAATGCACTCCATGTGATGAATGGACTCCAGCTCCCAGTGGAGAGACTTCTCTTCGGAAGTGCAGTATAAGACAGTGAATACTACAGTCCAAGGATGCATGGAGAAGTAGAAAAGAAACTTGACATATTTTATTCAGGTGCTCAGTAACTGTTGGATACATATCTCTCTATTTCTATAACTGTGTTCAGTGTTCCCTAGAACCAATTAAAACTTTCAGCCTCAATTATTTGATAAACAGGGTATTTTTTTCCTCTAGAAAAAAAATATCTGAAAGACTAATACCTAAAGAAATACTTAAGCCTAATCCTTTAGTTCTGCTACATTGTTAAGCTATTAAACTAGACTTCAGCTGGGAAGTCTGTTTTGGAAGTGCAGTTTATGTACCTGTGAACGTAACGCCCAAGGGGGGAAAAAAAAAAAAAACCCAAACCAAAACTTTGACAATTTTATCCAGCTGCTAGATTAAAAGCTAACTTCCTCTCACTAATGTATTTTTTAAAAAGATATATGCATATATACATAACAGTTCTATCCAAAACACCTACTAAGGTAGTCGCCAAACCAGATAATCCTACTCCACAGAATAGAACGTATGTCAAGGAAAATCTTAACAGAAGCTGAAACACTTTCATTGTGATGGGCACGGGTTGCCCTGAGGGGTTGCAGATTCTCCAGCCACAGAAAAACTCAAAATCTGACTGGATACTCTTCTGGGCAACCTGCCCTAGGGCAGGGTGGAACAGAGGCTTTCAGGAGGTCCCTTCCAACTTACACAGTTTTGCAATTCAGATTCACAATACCTACAAGTGTTAGGTAACAACTTCAGTCAAGAATCAAAGAAGGAAGTCACAGCAGATGAAATATAATTCCACTAAAGGAAACAGTTAGTCAGTAAAAGCTTTGTATTTCAACTGTGAAGAAATTAGAAAAGTACAACATTAATATTGCCCATATATATATATATATATTTATGTTTTCAAATAGTTTGTCTTTGCATAAACTTTTCATATGAAATATAAACTTTAAATGTATTAACCATCCCTGAATAATTTTATCAGTGACTTTTAAATCAGCTGAAGAATCTTAGTGAAGCCTATTTCAGCTCCCTTCCAAATTCAGAGTAACTTCAGAAAACTTCAAAAAAGGTTAAATTACTTTAGATGAATCCTACTTTGGAAAAGCTGCACAATTGACTAGGTTATCACCTCCTTTATTTATTAAAATCTGTTGTCCCCCATTTTTTACATAATACATACATGCTTAAACATGTCTCTGCATTTACTGACGGATTAGTAAAATGGTAAAGCATGTCGATGTTTATACTGCAGTACTTTCAGAGAAGAATCTCTGCTTATAGATTCCTGCTTCACTTTCCTTTTTATTTTCTTAATAACCTGAAATAAATCCTGAAGACACACATCTCCTGTTGTTAGCAGGATGGTACGTATCGGATTCTACCTAGAGCTGGAGAGATTATTGCAGAACACCGACTAGGTTCTGTTTTCAAATACAGGAACTACTTTCACGTTCTCTTTCGCTTGCTTCCCTCACTGAAAACTATCTAATCTGATACAAGACAAAGACACAAGAATGGTAAGATAAGATGCAGGAGACTTAAAAGAAATACATCTTAAAATATTTTCTGGTTCCTGACTTTCAAAACAGTTGGAATGGGTTCATTAAGGAACAAGTAGAAATGCACATATAATTGAATTAATCTAAAGGGGAAATCAGATACTTAACTACAATTTGTGTACATCAAGTTACATTATCAAAGTGATTAGAAATTCAGATTTGTACTGTTTACTTCAAAGTTTCTATTATTTATAATGCTCTTCAAAAATATTTTATGCTACCAGTTTTTACTAATATATAATTTATGTTCAACTAGCAAATGAACAGAGCACTGGGCCTTCCTTCTGCCTCCACCAAATTTTGTCTGATACTGCACATCTGCATACCAAGAAGAGGAAACTAGTTAAATTATCATGATAAAGGGTTTCCTAAGCTTCTCCCAAAAGACATTCAATATATCCCCAAACCATTCACTGTTCAGTATTTCTAAACAGAATTTTTATTGACAGCTCCCTCTCCCCATAGATCTCCTATCTAACAGGTTTTTTGCAAGAAGTGTGGATTCTACCCACAGCAGAAATCCAATGCCAGTTGCCAGGTGGACCAACACTGCTTGAAGCAACAAACTGCTACTAACTCTACCACAGATGCTATCTTCAGTTCGCAGACATGACTACATCAGCCCAGGTGCATGTGGATTTAACCAGACCATGTCTCACAAGAAAATGCTGGTTTGGCTAACAGGAAGCCAGCGAGAGAGCAACCAGAGCATTAGATGACCTTCCTCTCTGCCATACCCTTTAGGTGTAATCCACTTGTTTGGCAGAGAATTACAGTACATTTCCATGACAAGACCTTAAATTACCAGCATTTTGTTATTTTCATGAAATGTACCTAAACAAATGTGATGAAAGGCCAATTGGAAAAAAGGAGGGATGTGTACCTGTGAAGGGAGGACACAGAGAGTTAGTCTGGGGGAACTGAGCTCTCCCTCTCACCAACAATTTGGGTACTCCTAGTGCTGCTGCAAGGCAGGGGGAGAGATTACATGACCTCTAAAGGTTCCTTCGGGACCTACATTTCTATAAAACCCCTCCACGTGTTCATTTTCCCTGGAGATGCACAAGGTTAGCACCTCAGCACTCTTGCCGTTATACATCAAGCAAATAAACGCTGGCTACTTGTGGAGAGAAGGGGAGGGGGGAAAAAAAAAATGAAAACAAGAAAACCAAAACACAGCTTTCAAGTGCCTGTTTTAAGCCAGAGGAAGAGTGCGGGGCTGGTGGCGGTCACCTCGCGGAGCTGCACCCCGCCACCGGTGCGCACGGGGCTGCGGCTTCCACAGCGGCTGCGGGGGCCGCCGAGCCGCACTCGGGGCCCCCCGCCGCTGCCCAACAGGTGGGCGCCCGCCAAAGGTACGGCGGATGCTGAGCTGAATCCCTCTCCCGCCCAAGGACCCGCCGCGGCGCCCACCTGGCCCTCCGGCCCCACACGGGCCAGG
>WHYT01016308.1:81600-120369 GCA_009806455.1 Tetrax tetrax
CTCACCACCCCCACCCCACTCTCAGGTACCTGGCAGCGGCTCAGCTCCTGCGCCAGACCCCGCAGCTCTTCCTCCAGCTCGGCCACCCGCCGCGCCGCCGCCTCTGCGCGCCCCGAAGCCATCGCCGACGTCGCGGGTAAGAGCCTCTCGTCCCCGTCTGCGGGGGAGGCGGCGGCGAGAGAAGAGGGTCCGCGCCGGGCGCGGAAAGCCCTCGCCGGCCCGCCCGCTCCTGAGGGAAAGGGGAGAGAAACGGTGCTGCGAACCACGCAAATGAAAACTTTCCCCCCACCACCACCACCCTCTCTCAGCTGCACTTACCGCGCCGGCGAGCGCCGGAAACCGCAGGGAAGGAGGACGCGGTGCAATGACGTCAGCGCAACCGCTGCCCCCGACAAAGAGAAGGGGCGAGAGGCAGGTTTGAATTTGCCCGCCCGAGCGCCAGCGCCGCGCATGCGCCCTGACCGAAGCGCCGGCCGCCTGCCCCGGGAGCCGTGGGGGCCGGGACGGGCTGGGCAGAGCAGGACAGGGCGGGAAGGGAAGGAAGGGAAGGGAAGGGCAGGGAAGGGCGGGGCAGCCGTTGGTTCAAACGGCCGGTTGAGGCTCGTCCTCGTTCCGCGGCCGGCTGGGTGCTGGGTCTCGATGTAAGGGGTGTCAAAGCAGTCTACTCGTCACTGGCAAGGACTGCGTGAGCACCTGCCGAGGGTGGCAGTTGAGCCCTGTTTTTCCCTCATGATTGAGGAAAAGCTGCTGTCTAGGCCAAGTGCTGTGCACTGGATTTGGGAAATTCCTGGGAATACAGCAGATTTCTGCCCTTCCTGAGCCGTAGGAATGCCTACAGTTGTCTCACATCTCTGTTGCGATGCTAGAGGTTTGCATATGAGCTATGCAAATATTTCTAGGTTGTTCTACTGTGAGGTACTGAGGCTCGAGCATATTTTATTTTAGTCAAATATAGCATGTCTTTTTGGAGTTGTTTGTTTTTTTTTTTCTTCTGGATTAGGTACTAGCATTTGTGGGATGAGAATAATAAACCTGGTTTTAGAGTAGGTCTCGTTACTGATTTAGGATGCAGAAGCACCCAAATGATCTCTCAGACAGGAAGACTATTCAGATTTATTATTTCCAGAGTTGGATTTGAGAGCTTGCAACTGAAAGCTAAGAAAGGCATGAAAGATCTGTTACAGCACATGAAATATTTGAGCAGGTGCTGCGACATAAATGTACTGGATTTAAGATCAGGATATGCAGAGTACTTTGTTTTGAAATAAAGGGTTAAACAGTATTACCAAAGCAAATCTCTGCCTGTCTCCTGTAGCCTCTATGGGGAGCAAAATGCTGATAAAAAGCCTAGAATTTTTCCCAAACACATGAAGACGTTGAAATGTGAGGTATGGATACTTTTTATCTGGGAAACAAGCACCGATTGAATTGCATTTCACCATCAGTATCCTGTTATAGGAATATCATACATGTTTTTACACAGAGGTATGTTTTGTTTTTCCCTCTCTTGTGTCACTTGAGCAGAGATTTTGGAAAAGTTGCCCTGAATGTACCACTATGACAAGAAATAAAATTCTTACTGTGGGTGCATGCATAGAAGCAAAGGAGGCTTGCATATCATGTGAGTTACAGTGTACGTTAAAATGTCCAGTCTTCCACCTCTGGCCCTGACTAAAAGATACCAGCATCCTTGGTGATGGCTTTGCCTGTAAAAGTTGTTTTTAGCAGCACACTGAGCGCTAGAGTCCCTTCTCAGAAGAAGAAAGTGACTATGCTAGTCAAGGCTAAAATATTTATTTTTATATAATTTTATATGAAAATATTTTTATTTCTACTACTTTCTGTGCAATTACAAGTGTAAGTGTAAGGTGAGAGACCACATCTGAGTATTCTTTGTCCAGTTATATGGAGATGTAAGGAGATTCGGCAATTACTTGATCAATACCATGTCTCTCCTTAGAACATCCTTTGCAATTTTTATTGTTGTTCATTATGCTTTGTATACGGTATCATCTTATTGTGATCTTACACTTTAAATTATTTATCTTTGTGTGTTATGACGTTCATTCAACTGTAATGACCATCCTGTCATAATTCTAAAATGTCTACATTTTTAGCTTTTACTTTGCTTTGAGGGTTTTAAAATTCTTTTTTTTCCTTTAAATTACCCAGTCACTCTGTAATATGTAGCCTTCACTTTTTCCACATCCCCGCCTTTTAATAACTATCTTTTTTACTCTTCAACCGTTTCCTGATATTTTTATCATTGTCCCCTTGACCATTTGTTCCCTATTACACATGGGCAACAAGAAGCTAACCTTTCTTAAAAACAATATACTTGGATTAACTGCTAAACAACTATAATGACTAAACAGGATTTAAAAACATTTTCCAAGTACAAGGTCATACAAAGTTTAGCCGAAAAGATACAAGCATTACAGGGTCTAGGTTCACGATTTGGCACAACACGAAAGGCCACAATCACTATAACTTTACATCTTAAAACAGAAATTTGTGCATTTGCTATTACTGTAGACATGATACATTACCACAATAAGCACACAAGAAACACTTTCCCATAGTCACATACTCATTTTTTGGACGTTACATTTTTGTATACAGTTTAATCATCTTCACATTTGTTTTCCTGCCATTTTTTAAGTTGTGTCTCTATATATAAAGGTTTCTAGTTATTAACTGAAACCTAAGAAAACCTTAGAAAACCTAAGACATGCAGTTGGCAAGTTTTGATGAGTTGGGAGACCTTGCATTGTCTGGGAGAATTTTGTACATCACCTTCCTTCCAAATCTTTGCATTTTGTAACCCCTGCTTTTACAGCTATCAAATACATGAGATTGTTAGGTAGAATTCTTCTAAGCCTACATATTTCCCTTTGGACTTCACTTTTTGCAAATAAAGCAACATTCAATTTGAATTGGGTCAACACAAGAAATTTTCCTAATACACTATTGAGTAAGCATGCAAATTTTTGTGGCTTTTCCATTTCTAAGAGGTATGTTAGAAATATATTACACAATTGAAATCTAGTTGCTATGGCTTTTGTCACTTACAGTGTCTGTGAAAGTTACTCAAGTAAAAGTGCTCTATAAGTTGACTCAGTGGCAGGAAGCATAAATGTTTTTTGTTTGTTTTTTTTTTTTTTTTGCAGTTGGGAAATCCCACACCTTTCTTTGAAACATGTCCATATTACAAATATGTTGCAATTACTCCTGATCACATAATTTCTTTTTTCTGTTTGTCTATTTTCTCTCCTTTTCTAAATGTGAAATAAAGCATTGTTCCATCCATTGTGGCAACCCCCAAAACCGCATTATTAGAAGTCAAGAAACATAAGTACATAATAGAGCACTGTCATTTTCTTTTAAACAAAAGATGTCATTGCTATTCCAATTTTAATTAGAAGTGTTAACATTTTCTACTAATTAATTTGCATATCTCCTAGGATTTTTATGTTGAATGTTCTTGTTCATAACCAGTAGTTTGGTAGGAAACAGCATAATCAGGCAGGCACTTTCTGGAAGATGGTTTTCAGCTACAGTGAGCAAAAGAAGCCAAAATTGCTGAAATTATTTCTAGCAGTTTTTGGCAACGTCTTCAGTATTTTAGTAATTTGTATATTTCCCAGAAACATCTTATAACCCTAGAAACATGTTAGATGTTGTTTAGACAATGAATTCAAAATATACTTGCTTCCAGTGAAGGTGTCTGGTGGCCTTGTGATGTGGGCTTGGTTTTGATTTTTTTTTGTTTTTTTAACTGGCTAGCTATAAGCCAGTTAAATCTATGCATTCGGGGCTGCAGGGGACATTCTTTTCACTTTTGTGATAGCTGTGAGTAATAATATGATTATAGTTGTAGCAAGAATAGTCTTAGGGATATAAAAGTGGCGAGGTCTGTAGGGAGAAGTAATATCTAGTATTAGACCATCTGTCATAACTGGGAGAACGGGCAAACCATTTAGATGGAACAAATTGGTGAAAAAAAAGTATTTGACCAAAACTATGCATTTTTTCCAACTGCATCTAATAAAAAATACTACTTTGGATCTCATTCCTACTATTATGATGTGTTTCATTGAATTTGCACAGCTGAAAAATCAGAGCTGAAAAGGTCAGTATGGGAACCTGGAGTTCCACTGCTAGGGTGACTCACCTCTCACTCAATGAACAGACAATGTCATTTTCATCTCATGAGCAGAGAAGGTAGCAGAGGTCTGATCTGCCCTTGAAAAGACAAGAACTAGAACCAAATAGCCTGCTAAAATTTGTCAAAATGTCTAGAACATGGTTTCGTGGGGAGGTTTGCTTTGGTTTACTGCATACTCCTCTATGACACACTATGCTATGTGTATAGGCTGGGTATACAAACATCAATGACATAAACAGATTACGTGTGCCAGGGTTGCTACCTCTTGTTGCCTGAGGACTGTCTAGCATCTCTTTGGGCGTCATTCTTCCATTTACCTTTGCACCTAGGAAGGTTGCGGTTTTCCATTGTCTTTAAATAAGATATGGCACTGCACCCTTCAAGGCAATGAAAAACACACACTACTAAAATAAATTAGGGCATGTCAGGAGAACAAAGCACTGAGGAAGGAGGTAGTTAACAGTGTCCTGGATGTGGGGCTGAAGTTTGCCACACCCCATAGCACCTGCCAACAACATGAGGCCTAGAGGGAGGGACCAACAGCTGGAGGTAATTAAGAGGAGGAAGCAGATTTCAGAGTTTGGTTGTCCTGGCAGAGGGAGATTGGGTTTGTGTTGCAGTAAGATTAGGAGATGGGTTTAGCTGAGTCTTGGGAGTTGATTGTTCCATTGTTAATTTTTTTTCTTAGTGAAATTAAACTCCAGGAAGGAGCTGAGCTTTGACCTTGCATGTGGTGTGTAGTCTGTCATAGACTAATGGGAGAGTCACCTGGTTATGGAAAGGTTGCATGGAAAATTAAGAGCTGAGTTCCATCACCCTGAAGAGGGTGTGAAGAGTATGTGGCCACCCAGGCTCAATGAATATGACATGATACCCTTCTTAACCCAAGGAGTGGTTGCTGGAAGGGGCCTCACAGTCCACGACCACCCAAACTTCATAGAGTATGCAGAGGACACAGACGAGACTCTCCCTCACTCTAGGGATGGCAGCTGAGAACATACACCTACACATCCTCACTCTTACCAGCGCATTGTGTTCATGCACATGCATGTAACACAAGAGCCACAAATGTACGCAAGTGCTTCACAATCTACCCATTTTGAATATTAGAAATCAATTTTGCAACAGTTTATTTGTTTTGTTATTGCACGCTGGTGAGCACTGCCCTGGAACATACTAATTTTCTGACTGCAGACAGATTAAAAGAATAAGTACTGAATTTAATTAAGAATTTTAGCTTTAAATTAAAAAAAAAAAATGCTACATTTTAAGCTTCTATCATTCAGAAATAATAAGATAATTTTGCACAGAAATTTTAACATTAGTATCTCAGGCAAGCTGCAAAATTCATTTAAATATAGCTTACCTCCTTTTACACAGTGGAGAGGTTAAGGTGTAATCAGGTTAAGGCACAGCAGAGTGCACAGCAGTAGCCTTGATAAAGCTATATGTATTAAATAGGGTATAAAACAGAACACAGCAATGTTTTTGCTCAGAATAGAGCCAAGACATACGATTTTCAGGTTTTTGTTTAACAATTCATACTGTCTTTAAAAAAAAAAAAAAAAAGACCTTAGGAAAACAAACAAATTGGAACAAAATATAAACACTGGTAGTTTAGTAAAAAAACATTTGCAGCAATTAAAACACTTTCTCTAGTTTCCTCAATCTACTTATATTACTATTATGTATTATTTTACAGGCACGAGTTTTTTAAGAAGAAAAGATACTTGCTCCCACTCTAAGATAAGGAGTTTCTGACATCTCAGTACAATATCCATTTTACCTCAATTATCCTGCTGGATTTTTTTACTTGAAATTCTAAGCTAAATGTTTTTGTGTTTGTCTCAGTTGACCATCAAATTTAAGTTACACATATTTACAATTGCTTAAATTGACAATTCAGAAACTACTTCAGATGAACAAGCAAGATTCTATTTTTATTATCTGTGCACACTGTGGCAGTAGCTACGAGTTACTGGGAGGCCACTTTGTGCTGCAGCATTTCAGTTGCAAACACTGTTCCCAAAAGCCATGTTTGCTATAAATTCCCAGCCCAAGGGAATACAAAACAGATACTGCACATTGCATTCTAGGGTGGTACGGCAGAGTCAGCCCAACATGAACTCTTCTTGCAGCCTGAACTCCATCATCACAGTGGGACTCAACTGACTCAGTCCAGTGAGATAGGGCTCGTGTATTTTGGCAGCAATGCGAAGTTGTAACTTTGAACTTTGCTTTCCTACTGTGGTTGAGTTTAGAGTAACAAAGTGAGACTCTGTGTCTGTTGATTTAAGTTTTTAGGCACACTTTTTACTCAACAGAATTGCTTCCTTTAGAGAAAGAAAATATTTAAGAATAAATACTACATAAACATCTGTATTTTCCAATAAATAGAAATATTATAAATATAATTCAGACTGCAAGTAAAATTATCTGGAATAAATTCAGAAACAAAAGATATTCTGGCAGAAAGAAAGATTTTTTTTAATACTGAATTTCCATAAATGTGTTTGACCGTTTCTGTTAATTTCCTCAGTACTTGTATCCTAGTAATATGAACAAGATAAGAATTGATTTAAGCATGTGAAATAAGTTAATTAAGTTCTGAAGCCAGACACTGAGTGTTCAGAAAATATCTTTCCATGCTTACTCATTTGTATAGTGGACAGACAGTTGTCAGACCATATTCAGTTTCACGTTCACAAAACAACACAGGAATAGAATTCTTTCTATAGTTTATTTTTAATTCTAGTATAAAAGTAAATAAGTGTCATTCTATTAGAGTGGTTTGCCAAGAATTATTGCCTTCCACTTTTTTTTTTTTCCAGAAAATGAAATTTAATAATTGCCAACTCTCACAATTTTATTACAAGCTCCTTGTTATTGTTATTTTCCTTAAAACCCCTTCTGGAGTCTTTTGATTACATAAGAATTTCTAGGTTGTTTCTTCTGCTGCTTTTAGCACTTCTATCCCTCACAGCAGTATAGAAATGTGGCCCAAATGTTATCTAAGAACTCAAAAACTGAAAATGAAATAAAAAAGAGCTATTAGAAGTCACTATTTTATTTCCATTCTGACCTGTGGTTTTTGGACACTTAGTTTAGGTAACACTAGATATCTCTTGTAAACAACAGCGAAATAAGCTAATTTGGTTTCACTACCCGAACAATGGTAGAAATATGCCAATGAAGACTAGAAACAAGTAGTAAAAAACTGGTACTAATACTTTTCATTAATTTCTTACTAAAGGAAATATGTTGTTGAGACAGCAATTACATTAGATCACGTGTTGATTTGCTTTCACTTTACTCAAGGAATGAGGTGTAGCTACAAATCGAAGAATATGTGTAGTCTCATCTTGCAAGCTAATGCTGCTTTTTCATTATTCTCAAGTAAGGCTTTGTGTTCCTAGTGAGAGTCAGGTTGTCATCTGTCTCCCTGACTAATCCTGCATCCCGACCACATGACTCCTAACAACATATTCTGTTTTAGAAGTACGGTCTAAATGATCCCATCTCTGAGTTGCTCTGATCTTCTGCATATACTTTCTGGCAGTATTTCATGATCTAGAAGAACCTCTGTGATCTTCAGTGTTTTGTCTTCACTGAGGTGTCATTTCTGAGAGTCCAATGAACGAAGTTTATTTAGATGTTAGTGCTTTGACAAACAACTTCTGAATAATGTAGCATCAGTAGTTTAAAAGAAAAACTTAATCATCTCTAGCCCCCTGCAAATGGACAAATCTTACATAGCTTTTAGATGAGGAGCAGATGAGAGAGCAAGAAACAGAAGACATGTTGTAGCTTTATGGGCTAGATGATAATAGTTGTATACTCTTCATGAATACTCAAGAATATAACTTGGACTCTATGAATTCGTATTATCTATGTTCATAATTCTGGTTTTGTCTTCTATAAATGGGGAATACTCATCTGGCATATCTGAAGAATCTATCATATATAATACTATGGGATTATCTTGTATTTTGCAGTCCATTGCAGCATTCCTCCCAAATACCTTGATTTTTTAAGGCGAGTTTGGGTAGCTTGGTGCTAACGCCTCAGCTGTACCTTACTCAGACACCACTTTGAACATTTCTGATGTAATGTAACCTAACACATGAGGGTCATTCAGCCCACTGCATGTACTTACCCAATTGCACTGTATTTATTAGGGGGTGATTCTGACTTCATGCTTCACAAAAAAAAAAACCCTATTATATTATTCTCACAGCAGTCATCATATGGGAAATAGCTATTCTATTGATTTATATAATAGACGAAATGTTTGTGGGACCAAGGTCGTACTTGTGCTCCCCTGACTGACTTCAGCAAGCAAACGCTCTCATTGTCCTTTTTGCCTATCCCACCATTCTGCAGTGAGAGGCTTGACCTTTCTATTTGTAAATATTTTACAAGTTAGTAAATACACATAGGAAATAACCTCTGAAATATCAGGAGAAATTAGAAGGCCTACGTTTGGGCAAGTCATCAAGTCATGCTGGAGAGTGCTTCAATGCCTGAGGACACAAAAGAAGTATTAAATCTGAAAGACAATACTTATGCAAGGAAATTTCAGCAAAAGCCAGTCATTTGTCCCGGCTGCTAAACAAAATGTGTCTATGTGAAGATGGGTCTCTGCCCTTAAATAGGGCCCTTATTTTTTAAATATAAAATATAAATCACCATGACAGTTCCAAAAAATATACTGTGCCTGGATACAGCAGAAGATTTAGTATTCCGGTATCCCAGACTAAATCAATAACTGGCATCCTATCTGGTCCAGTTATTGAGAGAACATGATTTGCTTTTTCTTTGCATCACTTTAATGGATTTCTTTTCCTATTGAATAATACTTCTGTACTAATACAGTTTTAAAGCTTATTTGGGTGAAAAATCCCTTTGCACAGATTATATACTTATGTAGGATTATATACAGTGGAGTGCTGCTTAAAGAAGTGCTGTTACTTGCTTCTGTTATATTCTAGTAACCAAAGTAATAAAAAGCCGTGTATTTCACTGTTAACTTCACACAAAGGTTCAGGTAAATATGCAGCCCCTGACTCACTTAACAAATGAAAATTTTGAATCTACTTATTCTTATCAGCATTCAGAAAAAAAAATTAGAAACATGTAATAGAAGATAAAACAATATCCTTTATTAATATGCTGATTTAAAAATAATTATATGCATTTAAGTACTATCAGTTACATTGGCAAGGAATTGTCATAGAAATTATGGTTTTCAGAACCAAAATTACAGCAGGTTGGTGTGCATGCATGTTATTCATCTGCTCATTTTCCCCCCCCTTACCTAAGTTACTGTTTCTAGAACTAGAACAGTAGTTGTCTGCTACTTTCTTCAGTCCCAGTAGGCATATTGCCTTTGACCCCCAGCAACTGCATTATCCATAATAAAAGCAGAGTACTTTTCTCTAATCTTGGGCCCATGTTTAGACAATATTAAGTCTGAGTTGCAGCTCTATTGAACAGCAGGCCTACTACTTTCTTTCACACTCTTTTTCTTTATACGACTAACAAAACTTCCGCTATGTATGTCAGTTCCTTGGAACTGTGTAATGTTATTTAGGAACTTGTCAATTGTCACCTTATCCCTGCCCTTGATACCTTTCCTGCTTAGCAGTCCCTTTTACTCTGAGCAAAGGAAGCTCAGTACTGTCTACCTGCTTTTAAATCCTTCACAATAAATTTGTGTGTGTATGTTACAAAGATCTCCTTCTATATCCAACCCAGTGCTGATGACTAGGGGACATCAGAGCCCAAGAGAGAGGCCAGACTATTCTTCATTTCCTTCATTGTGGCACATTGAAGCATACTCTCTGACAATCCCCTTCTCCTTGATTTTCACTTTCCTGAAAAATGTCTGCTGTTCTACACATTGGAAACATGCTGTTTCTAATCCTGGTTCTTCCTTGTTACCACTTTTGCTCATTTCTCCACATTGATCATCAGTGCAGGTAGCATGTCCTTGTGTTTCTTCTCCTTCAGCCAGATTCTTCTTCTGATTTAACCCTGTGGTTATGTTGCGTAATGGCCCATCCTTCTTTTCCAGGAGTTGACCATCCATATACTCTTATTCAGTAGGATTGACAAATTCTTTAGTATGCTGGCAGCTTCCTCTCTTCCGTCCTCCTCCAGTTCTTCTAACCTGCACTGTAGACTACTGTCATCTCCATTTTCTTGGTTCTTCAGACAGTCTTTCATAACAGTCTGCACACAATCATCTCGGTTGGCAGTCACTACATGGCCTTGCCGGTCATCCTACCACATATTGTCTGTTCCTTACTTTAGAAAAATTTAAATACTTTTCCATCCAGCATACACCGATGGTTTTCTTCAGTTTGATGAGCCATCATGTCTCTCTGCAACTCTGTAGTCCTCAGAATTTTTGTTCCCTTCTGATCTCTTGAATGGAGTTAGAATAGAAGTTAAAAATAGTGACTACTAATGAAGAGCAGTATTGTTTGAAGTACTGAAATTTTGTCCTTTCTTTTCCAGGCCAGTTACTTCCATCCCAAGGTCCTGGTATTCCTAGTCTGAGGCAATCCTTGTACAGAATGTACATATAATTTATTTGAGGCTTTAGAGGGTATGTGCTATCTGTGTAAAGCCTTCATACTCAGTACTTCTCATACATTTCATTTCACTGCATGGCACATACCTACTATAGAGGAGCAAAGGCCCTCCCATGCAGTAGCAGTCACCCACCTATACTCACTAATATAATCCATTTGCTGGCTATAGGACCATCTCTGCTTACTGCTTCTTGCCCCTTGCCTCGTTTTCTTCAGCAGTCTCATGGAGATGTGGTGCCACCTTTCCTCCCAGGAGTCTTTCTGTGGGTTTCACAGACAGAAACCTGGGCAGAACACACAGAGCTGAGTGTGTACTCCCTCTGCTCAACACAAGAAAGCAGATGATGTCTTTTAGGAAGAAGGGGAACACTGGAGAAGCACCAACCACTTCAAACAAAATGCTCAACCAAAACAGTTTACCAGAAAGACAGTGAAATTGTCTCCTTTACTTCTACCATCTTGACGAGCTTTTCTAGTTTGTTTTTATCTATGATATTGTGACAATAATGACCTGGCTAAGAGATGACTGTGGTGCTGTTCTAAGAATTGAATTTTCCTTTGAATCCAGATGGCAGAAGAGCATAACCAAATGCATTTTTAAGCCAATTCATACTGGCTAGGAGCCCAAGCTGAAGGCTTGTGCAATGTTCCAGCACAAAAACTAGATCTAGTATACATACAGTTAACAGATATTGCCTTAGCATATTCTGCAATATTGGCTGCCATCATTCAGTAAGAATAAAATTAAAACTTTTGGGCATTCCTCACATAAAATGAGAGATTTACAGAAAGGAGCCGGCAACTGCCAGTGTGAGGTAGTCAACGTGATGAAAAGGTAACAGGAGAGAGACCAAAGCAGGTCAATTACGAGTTGTCATTTGGGGTTTTTTTTGTTTTTTTTTTTTTGCGGAGGAGAAATCTTTATTTCTTGTCATCTTGAGTATCTTGGATAGTCAGAGCAAATCCCAAAAATCTTGGGATATGCTCTGACTATCCAAGATTATTCAAGATTAATTAGCGGTGTTGGAAGAAAGGAGGTGTGTTCTTGACCCTTTAGTTTATTGGCAAGAAAAACAGCTTTCAACAGTGTGAAAGAACATAGATCTGAACTATATATTTTACTGCTTGATATGGCAATGCCAACTCTTTCTATTATGTAAACCTGTTACTATTTTTTGCACCTTTTGTTCCTTTAAGTCTCATAATATACTGTAATTCTCTTGGGTACTACCAAGTTCTTGCGCTATGTTTAGGGCTTAGGTGATATCACCACTGTGCACTTTTAAAAGAAATTCCTGCTAGACCTTATTAAAGGAACTTAGTATAGCACCTGTCCTTATAGCACTGTATGGGCACAGTGAGTACAGTTTGTAAACATAAACCCATACGTGCTACATTGCACTCAAAGCAGGGCAAACGTTACGTGCACTGTAAAGTTGGTCTGAACATGCTTGTATGACCTGAACATTAAATATGCAGTAGATGTGAAGTATTAAGCATCAAAGCCACAGAGTGAATCTCAGTGCCTCCTTCAAACTGGTATACTGAGGTCTCTAGACAGCACTAATAGACAGCATACCATAAACTGATATGCTGTTTTGCAGTCTCTCATGTAACTGGGTTTTTCCTTCCTATTCAACTAAAAATATAAAAAGTAATAAATTTTGCTCAATATTATTAACACTGAATCATCAGGATATCTAAAGTTTTCACAGAAACACCACGTATTTTTTATTTGAAGGAAATAAACTGACACTGTAAAAGACAACTGAAATACAGATATCCAATAGTAAGAAATAAAGAGAAGTCTAGTAACTTAGCAGATGTAAGATCTCAATTTATATAATATGATTTTATACAACTTTCCAAAAACTACAAAAAGTAGGAAAGACAAAGGAGTACTGGACATTCCAAATGGTAAGCCTGAAAACAACATATTATTAAACAACTAAAGGTTAATTAAAACTTTTGTTCCTGTTTCATAAGTGTCTATAAAACTGTTACCACCAAAGCTGACTCACTGTTTGCCAATATGTTTAAAGATCACAGAGGGCTTTCGATATTAATAGATTCTTTTTTATTAGTGGATTCCATAAATATACTGATTTCCAGGAAGGATAAGCAGCCAAAATAATGAACCACTTACAAGAACACGACAGTTTAATAATAACATTAAGTTTCTTGCAACAGTATTCTTGTACAATTTGTTAACTGGTTAGCATGTATAGATAATTTAGGACAGAAAATTAAAATAATCTGACAGACAGAGCTATATGAACCATCTGTAAGCTGACAAAGCATTCAGTTTGGTTGAATAACTCTATCCTGCAATATACCACAAATGCCAAAATTTTATTGTTTAAGGCCAAATACAATTGGCCAAAATGCAGATTTTATTTACAAATTTGGAAGAGTATGTGTGTAAAACACAGTAATAGTATTAATAATATTGTTATCACTATCAGTAGTAGTAGTAGTGGTTTCAGTATTACTACCTCCTTGAAAATTGATGGGTGGGAAGAAATGTATGGGTTTGTGTTATGGTAAATAACAAACACACACACTTTCAAGAGTCAAAGATTGTAGAAGACTATTAAAGACAATAAAAGCTTTTTTACATTTTGTTTCAGCTCCTGGGTTGTTTGGTTTTTTTTTCAGGAACTTGTTCAGTATCGTTTCTTTTCTTTTGCTTAGAGTAACTGATGAGTCAAAACACAATGGGAGTATGAGTGATGTTCAAATGACGGACACTTTCCAAATCAGAATGATGCTCCAATCAAAGGCTATATTTTTCTTCAGCCTTGTATTTTATTTAAGGATTTAAACCTGACCACAATGACTATAAAGTGTTAAAATCTCAACATTATAAAGGGTTGTGATCATTCTTTCTTAAAGCAGTAAATATCTAAATGATATAATAGGTGTAGAAAATTATGTCCTAGTCCTGAAAATTCCCAAACCTCTTGCAAGGATCAGTTTATTTCTTCTAAGAAATAAAAGTAACACTGATCAGATTACTCCTTTTTTGTGTCCAAATGACTTTGTAATTTCTGGATCAGTGTTTTTGTAGCCATTATAATACCACTGGTGAAATCTGCAGAGGGGTGAGGTCAGGAAGGAATTTTCCAGCTCTTCTTATTTTTCTCTAGTTTTAATGTCAACTTTTATAAATCCATATTTCAGTCTTGGTCATGCAGATGACAGCATTTATAATCATACCTTTTTTAGAACTCCATTATATAAATTATCCAAACAGGTTAATTACACTGAAGCATAAAAGGGAAAAATAAAAAGTAATTTATAGCATTTCCTTTTTTTTCCTTTAGCTATAAATTATTATGATAGCAGAGAAAATAACTCACAGATGTCTACTATGTATGTGTAGTAAGAAACTTGTATATATAACTAAAAATAATTTAAAATTTAATTAATAAAGTAGCTAAATATTCAATCACCCATTCAAACTCATTCATCTAATACCTTAGATACTCATGTTAAAACAGCACAGAAATTCTTCTCACAGTAGATTTGATTTTGTGTTTTTCTATAGATACTGTTGCAGCTACACTTAACAAATGGTTGTACTCCATCTTCATACCAAAGTGTAAGTCAATTGTGCCATTATTTACAGCCATGAAGGTAATGGAAAGACTCCATTGTCTTTACTGGATTTTGGATTGGATCTTTTTTTGCTGTTCCCTTGTACAAATTGTACGACTGTAGATTCACTGGTTCGCCCACGTCCCAAGAAAACAGCAGGAGACAGGGATGTCCCCACTGCTGACTGAAAGATACTGCTGGCACTTCAGTTACTGCAGTTTAGCTTTAAGATGACATCAGCACTAGCTGTATATGTCAAAAAAGTGTTTTTCTTTTTTTGCATCCAGATCATTAGAAGAATCTTATTAAGTGGACTCTTTCTGACTACCTTTCTTTCACAATGAACCAGCAGAATCTGTCTTCCTCATCAGTATTTTAAAGCTACTTTTCTAGTATTTAAGCAAACAGCACAGGATTGGTTGAGATAGCCTTTCACTGTAATACAGGAATTTTATTCTGGTAAATTCTGCTTTATTGTTTGTTTGGGGGTTTTTTTGTTGTTGTTAATTAATTGGATGCTATTTTAAGTTCCTAGTGTGTATTGGCCTGGTCATGGGAATTTAATCTATGTGTTGTCTCTATTGCTATGTATCAAATGACTAAGAGGAACTTGAAAGAGCTGAACATCGCTTAGTAAAAGCCACATAGCTATAACAGCTGAGCTAAAGAAGCATTTGATTAAAAGGAGACTGAAATATCCAAGGAGAGCTTAGAAAAAGATAAAGTATCTGTGTACTGTATGGGAAAGAGTAACAGACCAGTGTTCCCAGACATCAGTAACATAGTTTGTTCTTTTTTCTGTTTAATATCTAGTCTTATGAATGTGCAGTACCAACCGCAGGTAGTTGCATTACCTTCCGAAATTACAACACACTTTTTGTTGTCCAGTGCACTGCACAATGCTATGGTGGTTAACCCTTCTTTCAGTTAACACCATCAGCCACACAATCCTATCTATACTCTAGCAAAAGTCTTTTCCATAACCATACCTGCTATACGCAGCACCATATAAGACCTCAGTTGCTGGAACAACAAATCCCAGAAGTCTCTGATTGAGTTTCTGCTGCTGAAACCTGAATACGGAAATTAGTTCTTTCTCTACTTTTTATTTTTCCAAGACTGAAAAAGTAGATAGAGGTGAAGGATTCCTAGCCAAACATCAGAGACCATGTGGTCAGAAATTAATTTTCTAATGATGTCCATCAGGACCACAATATCCTAAAAAATCAAGCTGAAAACCAAAACTCTTCAATATTATAGATCTTGCTAGATAGTCAACCCATGCCATAATTCCCTCAGTTCAACTGAAACTTCATGTTTTCAGCTGAACTGCAGGGAATGGAATTTTTCTTTCATAATCTGGCTCTCAACCAGTAAAAAGACCTGAAGGGAAGAAACTAATCTTGTGTTCTCAGTTCACCAGCAGAGTACTATAAGCACAGTACCTCATTTTGAAGAATTTCTGGATCTGAGTATCCACATTCCAGCTGCCTTGAACTTTACAGTAGTGCTGAATACCTCATAAAGCATCTCAGTAGCTTAAATAATGTCTTGCCTAGACCTCCTCTCTCTGATTTACAGTTCACCCCTTCAGGGTCATCTGATCAATAGAACAAGCAGACAAAGACTTTCAAAATGTTCAATAAGGACAATCAGTCTTTACTTTAGAAAGCAAAAGAGATAATCAGATCTAAATAAAACAACAAATATTCATATTCCAAGCCTTCATTTTCTCACCAGTCATGATGCTCATACTATTCATATGTGTGCCACTACAACTTTTCATGTCATTTCTGCTGATCTGAGCTGAACTCCTCCAACATGCCTTCTTTTGGAAATATTAGTATTTCTTGATTTCTGTGTCAAGTATAGAATCATAGAATGGTTAGAGTTGGAAGGGACCTTCAAAGGTCATCTAGTCCAACCCCCCTGCAAGAAGCAGGGACATCCCCAACCAGATCAGGTTGCTCAGAGCCTCATCCAACCTGGCCTTGAACGTTTCCAGGGATGGGGCATCCACCACCTCTCTGGGCAACCTGTTCCAGTGTTCTACAACTCGCATTGTAAAAATTTTTTTCCTAATGTCCAATCTAAACCTACCTCCCTCTATTTTAAACCCATTACCCCTTGTCCTATCACAACAGGCCCTACTGAGCAGTCTCTCCCCATCTTTCTTGTAGGCCCCCTTGAGGTACTGGAAGACCGCTATCAGGTCTCCCTGGAGTCTCCTCTTCTGCAGGCAGAACAGCCCCAACTCTCTCAGCCTGTCCTCATAGGAGAGGTGCTCCAGCCCTCTGATCATTTTTGTGGCCCTCCTCTGGACCCTCTCCAACTGGTCCATGTCCTTCTTATGTTGGGGGCTCCAGAACTGGACACAGTACTCCAGGTGGGGTCTCACCAGGGCAGAGTAGAGGGGGAGAATCATCTCCCTCGACCTGCTGGCCACGCTCTTCTTGATGCAGCCCAGGATGTGGTTGGCCTTCTGGGCATCAAGGGCACATTGCCGGCTCATGTTGAGCTTCTCATCCACCAGCACTCCCAAGTCCTTTTCCTCAGGGCTGCTCTCCATCCGTTCTCTGCCCAGGCTGTATTTGTGCCTGGAATTGCCACAACCCAGGTTCAAGACCTTGCACTTGGCCTGGTTGAACTTCATGAGGCTGGCACGGGCCCGCTCTCCAGCCTGTTCAGGTCCCTCTGGATGGCATCCCTCCCTTCCAGCGTGTCGACGGCACCACACAGCTTGGTGTCATCGGCGAACTTGCTGAGGGTGCACTCTATTCCACTGTCCATGTCACTGACAAAGATGTTGAACAGGGCTGGCCCCAACATGGACCCCTGAGAGATGCCACTCGTGACTGGACTCCACTTGGACATTGAGCCATTGGCCATCCAGCCAACTCCTTATCCACCGAGCGGTCCATCCATCAAACCTGTGCCTCTCTAGTTAAGAGAGAAGGATGTCGTGCGGGACAGTGTCGAAAGCTTTGCACAAGTCCAAGTAGATGATATCCTTATGCAGGTATCCTTATGTCCTGTTCCCTTTTAAGCAGGGCTGTTTTGTATCTACCACATCCTGGGCTGCATCAAGAGGAGCGTGGCCAGCAGGTCGAGGGAGGTGATTCTCCCCCTCTACTCTGCCCTGGTGAGACCCTACCTGGAGTACTGCGTCCAGTTCTGGAGTCCACAACATAAGAAGGACATGGACCAGTTGGAGAGGGTCCAGAGGAGGGCCAGGAAGATGATCAGAGGGTTGGAGCACCTCTCCTATGAGGACAGGCTGAGAGAGTTGGGGCTGTTCAGCCTGCAGAAGAGGAGGCTCCGGGGAGACCTGATAGCGGTCTTTCAGTACCTCAGGGGGGCCTACAGGAAGGATGGGGACAGGCTGTTCAGTAGGGTCTGTTGTGATAGGACAAGGGGTAATGGGTTTAAATTAGAAGGAGGTAGGTTTAGATTAGATATTAGAAAAAAATTTTTTACAATGAGAGTTGTAGAGCACTGGAGCAGGTTGCCCAGAGAGGTGGTGGATGCCCCATCCCTGGAAACGTTCAAGGCCAGGCTGGATGGGGCTCTGAGCAACCTGATCTAGTCAGGGATGTCCCTGCTTCTTGCAGGGGGGTTGGACTAGATGACCTTTGAAGGTCCCTTCCAACCCTAACCATTCTATGATTCTATGATTCTCAGCGTGTTTCTAAAGATATGTACCAAAATTTTAATAACTTTAATAAATTTTCAATAACTTTGATTCCCCCTTGTGTAGAACCCCTAGGACACCGTTATTTCTGTGTACCTCTTCCCCAGCTTGTAAAAAGTTCAGTCAAGCTGGACTTCACAGCTTCAGACACAGTGTTATGCCGAAACACTGCTCTGCAGCTGAGAGGACTAGTCACTTTTCATTGTTCCCCCTGTATATTTTACAGGACTCCAGACAGCAGATGAGTCCATCTAGAAGTACTGAAGAATTCTGTACTAAGTCTATTTAATATAATGAATTAATTAATAACTTGTATATGAATACCTAAACCCCCAATTCTTACAACTGAGTACTGTCATTTTAAATTGTTACCACTTATATCTGGATGGTTTTTTGTTTAAAATATTTAAATACATGCACCACAGTGTTAATGTAATAGGAATTAAATTATCAATTTGTCATTATGACCCTCAGAACCAAATCTGAAAAAGAATTTGGAGACGGAACCCCAGGAAGTCAAAATGTCCGCAGTAAGAGAGACAGAGAAGGAGATTTGTCCAGTTCCTGTATGAAATAAATTTTGTAGTCTATTTTCACAGAAGTAATGCTCTTTTGTTTCATTTATTCATTTAGTTTGAGATTTCCTGATACAATTCACTCTGTTGTGATCTCTAACTTACTTAGGTTACAACTTCCTTTGACATCATGTGTACTAGGTCTGACCCTTACTGAAGAATCTTTAGTTATATGGATCTTAAGAGTTAGCATTCATGAGCCAGGTGAAGATAAAAATGTACCTTTATATTTCTTATTATATGTAAAACATCTCTAAAAGTGTATGGTCATATAATTACACATATTTCAGATATGCAGACTTCAGAACAACAGAATAAAACTGCTTTTAAATAACGATATGATCAATTTTCACATTTACTAGCATTTTTGTATTCCCTCATTTTAAGATGAAGAACAGTGTCCACAATGAAAATCACTTTTGATGTGTAACTAAACTGAAGAGAAATATTAAAGTTTTTCTGAACATTTATGTGAAAGAGGTTACCTACCAGGGTCATTTTAAAGGGTTTCTTTTGTTCACAGCTTTGCAGCTCTAGCACAATAATAGTATAATTCAAACGAACTCAATAAAAGCATACAGAACAAACTTATAGAAGTTAAGGTAGCTGAAGAACACTGGGAAAATTAGAAGCAGATGTGATAAGCTGCCCACAATAAAAACCTAACCAAATCTACTTAAGTTCATATAAAAAGATAAGTATATGATAGTAGGATTTTGCATACGTTGTGTATATTTTTCTGTGCTATAGCAGTAATAACAAGTAAATCTTTGAGACTTCAAAGGAGTAAGTATTCCAGTATTCCAGTACGGCTGGGGAATTTTAGAAGGGGAAAAAAAAGAACAACTTTCCCAAAATACTGATATTAATTTTGAAACTTACAACTTAGGATTTTTCAATTTTTATACTACAGAACTTCCTCTTGCTTACTAAATAGATACAGTCAGTGCTCCCAGCTTAGCTGTAACTTATCTTTCTCTCTGGAGGAACTTAAAACTAAGATGGCATTTTAAGACTGTGCCCTATGTACCTATGTGTTGAGATTTGTATTTATTTGCTGTACTGAGACATCACACTGTTGAATGCCACCTTGCTTCATTCTCACTTCTCACCAAAAACTTAAAGGTACTTCTTGATTCGCAGCATTACCATAGATACAAAAAAAAAATCACATCTTTCCTTGTGTTTTCTACCATTTTTTTTTTCTAATTACATGTATATAGAATCATCTGGCAAAACTCCACTTGGGTAGAATTTATTTTGGGCTCTTAAAGTTCTATTCACATTTATGTGATGCCATCTAAAATGACAGAAACAGCAGAGCAGCTAAAACCCAACCCAGCATTTGAAACATGAACACTGTAGACCTTCACTTTGCTATTATCTATATTGCTAAGACTCTATAAATGGCTTATAACAATTATTTTTTAATTAATGTACAAAATATCTGGCGAGTTCTGGTAACCCAAGTGATCAGAAAAGTTCTGAGGGACCCGTTACAGTATCTTATGTAAATAATACAAAGTTAATAAAGTAATTAATAAATATTTTTAAACATTCTGATTATGTATTAAATAGAGAAACTAAAACAGTTCCAAAGGAACCATTCCATCCTCAGACAAAAAAAAAATGTGCATTTTTACATTTTCTGTAAGGCATACATTTCCCTTACAAATACAAACAAAGCTAGTAAATTACATTTTAGAACTCTATTTATAGACACTCATGGAGACACTTAGGCTGACAAAACTCAGGAAATTCAAATGTGGAAGTAGAAACAGAAATTTAAGAGGGGTGTAATTCATGCCATTATACCTGTTTGAAACAATTTGTGTGAGTTAAGGATAGAGTGCCAGCATAAACTTTGAATTTATTGGCTTTTGTTGCTTTAAATCAGACCCTTCACATTATTTAAACATAGTTTTTGTATTTAATATTCAGAGCAATAGAACACATACATTTAGCTGCAGATAGATACATAATTCATGGTGGTAGGAAGCATACCTTATAACACTTAAGTGGTTTATTAAACTTGTTTCATCTGATATGGGATAAATTCTGTAATTGACGGCAAGTCATGGGCAGATACTACATCTATCATATTTAAGATTACCTTATGTTATAGAAACTATTCTGATTTGGCCTCTCAAGGGCTTTTTTTTTGTTTGTTTTTCTGGAGAGAAAATATATGAAATATGTTAATGTTGCTTAAAAATGACTTAAACCTGAACTCCTACATGAAATTAGTTTAGTGGTCTCAGTTCAGTTCCTTGCAGACAGTTGAGTATATCAGGAAAACTATCACACATAATTTGGCACCAGTTGGTAGGACCAGCCGCTTCTGATCTAAAGAGGCCTGGCAATGAGCCTGGGGAGGCTGAATGACCTCTTATTTTAGGGACCATGAACTCTTGAAGTCAGCAGGGAGGTCATATTGTGCAGGGAGGTTGTTTCTGTACTCCTTGCTCCCTCTCAAGTTTATAGTTCGTAGTATAATTATTTGAAATTACTCCACCCTGTTTGATGAGCATGGATAGAAAAAATAAAGCAAAAAGGATTGTCCCTCTCAGACAATGAATTCCACTCAGATTACTGACACTAGAATTTTCTTTTAAGTCTTCTATAATTTCTGTTGTTTCTGTATGGATTTACTGGTATGGACTGAGAAGAGCCTCAGGGTTGAGCAGGCTAGATTGTTGTGTTACAGGCATTATGACATCTAACAGTCCTCTTATTGTCTGCATCATAACGGATTGAAATGCTAATAGACAGCAATAATTTGCTTGACTCTTTGCTCCTGGTGTTGGCTATTGATAACTATACAGTGATATTTTGGGACAGAAGTTCTAAAGCTAACAAGGCATGTCTGAAATAAGTAGATGGGTCAGGGTGACTAAAATGTCACAAAGATTGTAACACAGTAGTGATTAAAACTCCAGTTTTTTAAATAATGGGAAAAGATAGATTATCAAGTAAATTAACAGCATCTAGTATTTTTTTCTTCAACTGCTGTTATCTGTTTCTTTGTTAGTCATGTTGCACCAGCCTGGAAGAAGGATCATTTAAGAAAAGTTTTTCTCAAATTTCTGCAAATTGTGCTCATCACCAAGACACATGGAACCCCACTGCTAAGATCTCTCCAGAGAGATCTTATTAAGTACTTATTAAGTACTTTCTGAGATGAGATTATCGCATCTTTCTTAAAGCTTTTGAATAATGCAACTGTTAAAGTTCATATCTGGAGTGCCAATTCAGATTTTAGATGATAGTGACAATGAAAATGCACTGAGCAGTTACACTGCAGTTGTGCTAGTTCAAGCTCACTGCTAGTAAAGGTAGATGTGTTATGTTGGTAACTCATAAACTATTTATTAAATACTTCTGCAAAATCACAACTTCTGGAAACTTAATTTAAAGACAGAAGAGTAAGAGAGAATCTGAGCTATGATTGAGAATTCTCCTTTTCTTCCTTTGCCGTTAATTAGCTCTTTTCCATGAAAAGATATGCCAGTACTTATAGGTCTGGTACAGAAACGTTCACAGAAAGATAGAAGCTTTGTAAATCGGTGAAAGAACATCACAGATGGGCCAGACAGGTAATAGTTCTGTTGATGGTAGTATTTGTAGCATCTTCATTTTTCCTAGAAAGAAATGACATCTTTAGAGAAAGTTCCCAAGAGTTCTTAAAAAGGGTTGTTACGAGCTACAAAATAAAGCAAGCTTCAAGTGAATACTGAAATTTTCACTTTGGAAGTTGTTAAAAGAGCAAACCATCATGAGTAGTCCTGTCTGGATATGTAATAGTGCATAGGTACCTGGCTACCTGAGTGTTTCCCTTTGCATTTATGCTACTTTCCCTTGCTACAAGTTTTTTATTTGACTGGTTCCTCATTTCATTGCTACAGAATTGGGTTACTCCAGTTACAATTATTCTGTATGCATTTATTGACTTTCTTAGGTTCATGGTTTTTAAGGTACGACTGTTTTCAGAGATACGAAGTTTGGATCACAGGATAGTAATTGAGTTTCTGTTTGGTTTTGCCTTTGTGCTTATGTTTTTAAAAGTTTCAAAACCTGAATAGATAAAAGGAGCAGAAGGACCTGGTATACATCATCAGCCTGGATGGCACTGTAACACATTATTTTGCAAGCAAATAATAAGAGTGTTAATGGTAAAGTTGTTAGTGGAGCCTTATGGCTGATTCCACAAGCTTTAGTGACAGCAGTCATCCTTTTTCACATTAGTAATGTTACAGACAGCAAAGATCACTAAAGAGATTAAATTTTGTGGAAGTAGGCTCAGACTTCAGGTGAACATTCATATTCTCTGTTAAATATATATATTTTTAAAAACCATAAGATAATAAGAATATTCTCACATTTTTGAGTAATTTTAGAATGTCCTGCAGTTTTCTCTAGTTCATACTGAATTTATCAAAGCAGCAAAATAAGATTTTAGCCACTTTTCTCTTCGTGGTCCATTAAAAAATCTTCAAAAGGAGCTTGACACTCAAATTAAGTTTCTTAGGAAGATGTCAGGCTGAAAGCCTATGGAAACACTTGGTTCTTTTTACTCTGTATCAAATCAAGACAATGTCCTTGGTATGAGATGGGAGAGAGAAGGGGGTTGACCATTAAACAAGCCAATGTCATTGTGCCATCCAGATGGTACAATTCAGTGTTTGAGCAAGGAGGTTACTGGAGACAAGTAATGAGGATGAGGCTTTTGGATGAGGAATGTGATTGGCTTCGAGATGTGACTGGCGAGTGAAAACAGACTTGTAAGTGTCAGTCCAGTGGAAGATTCCAGTTGAAGTAAAGAAGTAAAGAAGTTACAGCCCTACAGTCCTCAGTAAAGAAGTTACAGTCCTCAGAAAATGTGCTCAGCAGTGATGTTCCTCCTTCAGGGCACCAAAAAAAAGGGAAAGTTTTGATCTATTAGACAGATGAAAAGTGTCAGATTTGTTATGCTCCCAAAGCAGACAATCTTTTTTGGCTCTAAAATAGGAACTGATGTAAAGATTAAGATCATCCTCATTTCTTTTGAGGAGATAGCATAAATATTTTACAAATAAAATACTTTTAGAATTTTTTTTTACTATTGTAACAGCAGTTCACACAGATGATTCTTTTCCACTGGGATGCAGAAAACAAGCTTTTTTCATACTCTGTCTTGCTGTTGATCCAAGAGACCTCCGAAGTTAGTCTTAGAGAAACAGACACAAATCATCTAATGCACAGCAGATTTCCACCGGCACCATGTTTCATACTGAGGTGTCTTGAACTTAGTTTAACGACAACAGGATCAGATTGATGTTATTGGCTCTTGGCCGTAGTCTGAGAGGTGGTGAAAGACCTTCTCTCCTCTTATGTTGAACACAAAATGCTCAGCAAACCCTAGACTCCCAGTAGCCTCAACAGAAGAGCAGAAATCCAGGACGCTTAACACTTTCCAGGATTGGGCCCAGATGGTTATGACCATTCATCTGTTAATTTTACTGCTTTTGAGCAGTTGTGAAATATACACCATGATACGCCTTTTTTGAACAGCTGGAAAATTATGTTGTAACTAAAATTCCATCATTCAGCTTCCCATGGAATGCATTTTGCTCTGAGAGCTGAGAGACAATCTAAATAGGGGCCAGATACACCCTCACCATAGTCATAAATGTCACAGTATTTGGAGGGCTGGGATGTTGTTTTAGGACAAAGTCATTTTTTAGTGACATTCATTTCACTTTCTATCTAACATGGGATTTTTATTGCATTTATTTATAAAATACAGAAAAAACAGAAATGGTAAGATGTTTAACATCCTTTTGGTAGTGTAATTAAGCATTCTGTGCACTGTTACTTTCCTCAGTTGGACTGTAAATCCTAAGAGTTTTTCCCTTGTGAGACAAACTCTGCTGTCTTTACTAATCTCGACGGGCTGTTACATCAGCCTACAGAGTAATCTCAGTGGGACAAGTGCCTGTCTCCAATAGGCCCCTGTAAATTGAAAGCAATCCTACAATTAGGATTACACCAAAAGCAGAATTCAGCCCAGTGATTTGAAAGAGCTGAGCAGGCAGTATTTGCTCAGCAGTATTTGCCCTCGAAGCTGAATGTGTTGGAAGGAAAGGTGGCACTAGGTTTCCACTACCTAAGCTATGTTCCAATGCATCATAAAGCGTGGATGGAAAGGAATTACAGCTAAGCATGCTTAGCTAAGAGTCACAGCTAAGGCTGCCAGCTACCATGTAACGTAGAGCTGAGGAGGTTCATGTCTAATTTGTATTTATAGTCTTAACAATGGTCTGGGAACTGGTTTTGAAGACCCCAAACTCTGTCAGATTTGAGGAACAGCAGCCCCTTTCTAAAGATCTGTCACGGCACCTATCTAAGTTGCTTGTAATATTGGAATTCTTTCTTACAGTAACAAAATTATCTGCCAAGACTCTCCTCCCTGGTTATGCTACATGGAGTTGCAGTATAGAATTATACTTACAAACAACAAGTACGGTTGTAGACTACTGCAAGAAATTTTTTTTCTGCTTTTTATTTTCAATGCCTCTGTTTTTGCTTTCTCAGCTTGTAGGTGCATAGAGTCAAAAAGGTAACCTCAAGCACATAGAAAACATTAGCTATATACAGAGATTTTAATTTGACATTTAACATATTTATCTAACAAAATTCACCTGAATTCAATGGGACACACCTTCTAATCTCCTAAAGGACCAATTTGGTTGAAGATAATGGAAGTTTTCAGTGAAGAAGAGACTCAGTGGCTACCAACTGAAATGTGCAGTATGGGACTTTTGAAATAATTAATTTATAATTTTATGACTTTTAACATTTTTATATTGTAGTGTATTTCACTTCTTTGGAAGTTATTTTAATTTTAATGCAAATTAAAAGATTGGCTACATTACAAGCTGTCTTCTACATAACCACAAAACTATTACAGGATAAGAGGCAGGTAGAGAATGCTCCGCATTGCAAGAGAAATGTGCTTAAACTCTATCCAGAAGACACTACCATAGCAATACAAGCATAACACATTCTTAATGCATAAACTCATGCATAGGTTGAATTTTTCATGCATGAACAGTAACTTTGAAGACAATGACCTATTCATATTCACAAATACAGTACACAGATAAGCACTGAAGGATGATTTAGTCTATGTCAAATTGTGAACATTTTTCATGTTATCAGAAAAATTGACAGATTTCATTGCAAGATCTTTCACATAAAATACCCTGTTAAGTGTAAGCTACTGCATTTATGTGTTGTAACCAATAGTGTGTATAAGTATATAAGAAATAGAGTATCTTGCTTTATTGCCTAAATATTAAAATACCATGGGGCAAATTCTTCAGTTTTTTTTCAAAGGTCAAATTTACACTGAATAAATACTGAACAAGAACTTCAAACTGTGACAGAATTGCTAATTGTGTTTTGGTTACTTCTAACAGGTGTGCTACAAACATTTTAGATTTACCTGAAAATGCCTGGCAGCGCAGAATCATTTACAGTTGCAGAATCTCAGTGGTATGGAGGGGTCTATGAAGCCTTAAGAGATTTCTGGCTCTTAAAATCTTAAAATGCCAGGTTTATTATCTTTTTCATCAAAGCAGAACACTGCAAGGATCCCTGGCAGAGATTTCCTCCAGCTGCTGTATGACAAAGGGCAAGGCTCTAGACCACTGCTAGCCAGCAAAGGAAGGAGGAATTTTGACTTTCTGACCTCCTTGAGATTGGCAAGAGGTGAGGGATTGTTGCACTGTCACCACACTGTCTTCAGTGTTTTTTAACCACTCTGACTGTTATCATAAGCCCGTTGAAGCTGTGCTGTCACTAGCATGTAAAAGCCCTCTAGATTTTGAAAAACAGTAGAACAAAACCTGCACTTCTGTGTTTCACTGGAGATGTGATTAGCCTATTTCTGTTTCTGAAGGCAGAAAGCTGATTTTCTAGGAAACATTTTTTTAAAGGTTTCATTTATCCTGCATGCACCAAAATGTCTCCTATTTTCACGGTATCAGAGCCAAACTTTGGGTGAAATATTTCATTACAGTAATCAGCAAGTCAGCTGGTAAACATGGAAAGCCTTAGCCACAGATTGTATCAAAATAACTACATAAGAAGGAAAGCATTGATAAGCAATTAAAAAAAAAAAGTATAGCCTTAAGAGTAAGTAGTACTATCAAAAAAAAACTTCCTTATTTGTTCATTTTCTGTTTTAAATACACTTAGTATCATATATACTCTGGCATATTTGTTTCTAAAACCTGCTTCATTTTTCTGTAACAAGGAATGCAGATGCAAAGCCACATTGAGATCTCTTTCTTCAGCGGATGGCTTTTAAGAGCATCCATCAGGTTATCTTTGTGAATCTGCCACTGGTATAGGATTGCTGATGATCTTTATTTGTCTAATCATTGCATGTACCTTTAAGTAGGAAACCATTTTGAATATCGTTTCTTAAAAGCAGCTTCCCCAGCTGCAAAACATAATTGTTACCTGCAGTTCCAGTCCTTCAGCCAGGATGGCATGTCAAACTTAAAGTTGGAGTTTTATCTATTTATGTATTTGCCTGGATATGTGCACCAACAAGGTACATATTTTATACTCAGCTTTTAAAACTGGTCTAAAAGCCAACTGAAATGTTAATAATCAATTTGAGGCAGACATTCGTATTTCCCTCTGCATTCTGTCAGGACCAAAAGATGATAAAACAGTATAAATTCATATAAACCATACCATCCAGTAATTAGAAAAACCCGCTTACAGTACTTTCTAGCACATGTAACTGGAAACACTTGCTGAGTTGACTGAAGATGGATTGTCTGTCGTAGCTGGACACCCAGCTAGAGACTGTGATTCTGGTACAGAATCTCTGGTACCCAAGCCGTATCGTACAGATGTGTGTCACAAACCTTTACAGGCTGCTGTAGTCTGAGGTACAACCCACATCACCATACCCAGAAGATCTGTATGGCTAGATATACACCATACACATTTTGTCCCACAGCAGTGCAGATTTTTAGTAGTAAGCCAGTGTTGCTGGAAAGTACAGTAACTTCCACATTTTTCAAGAGATATTTGTGGGCTTAATACAGGAATGAAGTGCAGCCAGCGCAGTCGAGTTCAACTCCACTGAAAGTTCTGCCTGCCTGTTCCCAGTTCCCTGTCTCGTTTTCCTTTGTCTGCCAAACCCTGGCACTCCTGTGGGCTCACAGTCAAGTGCACAGGAGATTTTTAAGGACTGTCCAGGTAAGTGATTCTTTGCCTCGTACATGTGTTTAGTGCAACGGCTGCACTGCCCTAGAAATAATGATAGAAAGCTCCTGACACGCACAGCTGCAAGATCTGCAGGATGCAGTATATTTTAATTTGCAGTTGAACGAAGCTTCTGACTGCAAATTGTGCTGCCAGTTACTCTGTTCTTCAGAGTACAATTCAGCACAGACAGTTGCTAAAGGAGGCTTCAGGCAGCAGTTGCAGACAGGGTTAAACAAAGGAGACTTTTCTCAGCTGATTGATACCCCCTTGGGCTTCCTGAGAGCAGCTGGCCCCTTAGGGGACTGAATCAGATAGCTGCAATTGCTGTATCAAGGCAAAGGAACTCCTTAGACAGAAGGAACAGATTGGTGTTTTCTCCAGCCAGCTTCACCTCTCCGTCTTCAAAAGGAGTGCTTAGCCTGCAACACATCCAAAGCCTGAGCGGAGCTCCCCTTTCCTGCTCCTTTGGTCAGGGCTCTTAAGAGTTTAATTTCTGGTGGCCATGGTTCCCAAAACTCGCCTCAAAACACAGAGACATTGCCATGTGAAATTAAAGAATTGTCAATGGAGGCAAAAGAGTTCAACGGGGGGACAGTACGGTTGTTGCCAGGGGATCAGAGGATCATGGTGTGACTTGGGTTGGAATTCCAACTTAATCCAACCTCCTGCTCAAAGCAGCGAAGCGTGGGAACCTCCTGCATTACAGAGGGTCCATGTCAGGAATTCACATTGTGTTCCATTCCCACCTATGGCATGGTAATGAAGAAGATTGGCCTTCCTTTTGTTTCAACAACATCCCACTAGAAATAAGCCAAAGAGACATTTTAAAAATAAATTTCCAACCTACAGCCTACAAAATACACATTTTTATTTCTTCCCAGAAAATCTGAACTATATTAATTATAATTCTCATTATAATGACTTTAAAATTTTGAGGAGTAATGGAAAAATGTTTTGAACTGTTACATATTTTTCATTAGGATTGTGACGGAGTCAGGCAGCAGTGGCTGTACTACAATACATTGCTAGCCTACTTTTTCTATATTTACAAATGTGTTCAAAACCTGTCTAGTCTGGAAATTTTTTACATTCACAGAACACAGTCAGAAGTGACCTTACAAAATGCAGGACAGTAGAGAACTATGCCCAAAATCTCTACAGAAATCATACACAGATAACTTGATAAAAGTACACAAACAAGTGAATGGTGTGGAGGAAATAAATTTGCATTTTCCCATTAAGTAACAGAAAACAATGGTGGGAAATAAAAAATGTTTAAAGTTGGAAAATTCAAAATAAATTAAACTAAGATTTATTTATACAATAAATAATTAGAGTGTGCCACATAAAGTTGGTAAAACTAAGAACTTGGCTAAGAATTGAAAGGAACTGGTGATTTATAGAAATAAAGACAGTGCAGAAGTCATAATAGGTAAAGCTGACAAAAAAAAAGACTGACTAGAACACCCTCTTTCTTTGCAGTCTTTAACTGTTGAAGAAAACACTCTTTTCCACTTTCTGTGATATCAGTGCTGGAGACAGTACATTGGATTAGTTCCAGCAAGACAGTTCTAATTTTATGTTTGTCTTTAAGAACAACTTCATAACTGACTTGAAATTAGTAACTGCAAAATTATATCAAATGAAAGAGGGAAACATCCATTCATATAGCTCAATAATGGCAAAATTCACTGTTAGACGAGGTCATAGAGCCAAATGCTGTGGCTGAGCTTTATTAAAATATAAGTAAATTTATAACCAATAAAAACCTTTACAGTGTTGCCTTCTAAACCTAGGGCAATCAAAGTTTATGTGGATCTGGACTAGTTGCCTTAGAAGTTCTGTATTTCACAACTGAATTGCTATCCAGTGGGAGTTGTGGACAATCTGCTGTTTTGTGTACGAATGGGCTTTTGCTTTTTTCTCTGTTTCTGCAACTCAGCGCTACCTGCTGTTACAGATAATAGGATACAGAACCTGAGGAACCAACCACCTGCTGCTGGATGTTGTATCTTGTATTGTTATAAACTGGAAGGCTCCAAGAAGGGAGAATTTTAGATTCCACAGCCCAGTCAAATTAACCTAAGGTACAGGACTTCCTTTTTAGGGGCAAGAAATTACACATTTGTCACCAATTGCATACATTTCTGATTTTTACCATAAACCAGGAATGCATTTTGTTGGATAAAATAATCTTATCCTTCTACTGTTGTCTCCCTCCATTAAAAAAAAAAAAATTCCTAATTTTGACCATCATTGGAATCCAGAGAGATCAGAGTGGGATTTTTGCACTGTTTAATAGTTACCCAGTATTTTAGTTATTAGACTGAAGTTAATGATCACTTCAATTTCCAAAAGGAGATACATGTCCGTTGTGTGAGAATGGACTGGTTTTGAGCCTTTAACTCCAAAGAAGATTGGCCAAATAACAGCTAACAGCTACTTTTTACTAGCATTCTCTTAATGCTTTTACCTTAACCAGGTTACTATGCATTCTCTTGCACATTAGATTAGTGTTAACTTAAGGAATTCCAGATTATGTTCCACTGCCTTCCTTCCCACACTGAACTCCTTTTACGGTCAGTACAAACAGTACCAGCATTCTTGTGATTTGTAAAATTTTATATAATGAAATTCTATCATCTTGTACTCTGCTACATTTTAAACATTTAATGAGCATTCATTAAAACGGAAGATGAGCGACTGATGTCATCTGCCTGGACTTGTGCAAAATACTTGACACTGTTCCACACCACACCCTTGTGTCTAAATTGGACAGACATGGATTTGATGGATAGACCACTCACTGAGTAAGGAATTGGACTGATGACTGCATTCAGTTGCAGTCAACAGCTCGATCCAAGTGGAGACTGGTGACGAGTAGCATGGGTCGGTATTGGGACTGGCCATGTTTAACATCTTTTTCAGTGGGACAGAGGGTACCCTCAGCAAGTTTGCCAATGACACCAAGCTGTGTAGTGCAGCCGACATGCTGGACGCAAGGGATGCCATCCAGAGGGACCTCGACAGGTTGAAAAGGTGGGCCTGTGCAAGCCTCATGAAGTTCAACAAGGCTGAGTGCAAGGTCCTGCAACAGGGGTTGGGGCAATTGCAAGCACAAATACAGGCTGGGCAGAGAATGGATGGAGACCAGCCCAGGGGAGAAGGACTTGGGGGTACTGGTGGACAAGAAGCTCAGCATGAGCTGGCAATGTGCACTTGTAGCCCAGAAACCCAACTGCATCCTGGGCTGCATCAAAAGAAGCATGGCCAGAAGGTCGAGAGAGGTGATTCTCCCCCTCTACTCTGCCCTGGTGAGACCCCACCTGGAGTACTGTGTCCAGTTCTGGAGCCCCCAACATCAGAAGGACATGGACCTGTCTCTGGAGCGAGTCCAGAGGAGGGCCACAAAGATGATCAGAGAGCTGGAGCACCTTTCCTATGAGGCCAGGCTGAGAGAGTTGGGGCTGTTCAGCCTGGAGAAGAAAAGGCTCTGGGGAGACCTTACAGGCCTTCCAGTACCTAAAGGGGGCCTACAAGAAAGCTAGGGAGGGACTTTTGACAAGGGCATGTAGTGACAGGACAAGGGATAAAGGCTTTAAACCGGAAGAGGGTAGGTGTAGATTAGACATAAGGAAGAAACTCTTTACTGTGAAGGTGGTGAGGCACTGGAACAAGTTTCTCAGAGAAGTTGTTGATGTTCCATCCCTGGAAGTGTTCCAGGCCAGGCTGGATGGGGCTTTGAGCAACCTACCCTAGTGGAAGGTGTCCCTGCCCATAGCAAGGGATTTGGAACTCAATGATCTTTAGGGTCCCTTCCAACCTAAACTGTTCTATGATTGTATGATTCTAGGTTATATCATATGTATCACTTCTGCTATCGGGAATATATAATTGCAGATAAATACCTGAACTGTAGTCTTCTGACTATAAAATCCTGTCAGTATGTAGCACATGATGACATTCTAAAGTATGGCCAAATGGTAGGTCAGCCAGCTGACATCAGGTCAGTCATGGAATCACAGACTGGTTGAGGTTGGAAGGCACCTCTGGAGGTCATCTTGCTCAGGCAGGCCCACCCAGAGCTGATTGCCCAGGACAGTGTCCAGACAGCTTTTGAATATCTCCAAGGATGGAGTCTCCACAACCTCCTTGGGCAGCATGTGCTTAGTCACCCTCACAGTGAATAAATTTTTCTGATGTTCAGAGGGAACCTCCCATGTTTCAATTTGTGCCCATTGCCTCTGGTCCTGTCACTGGAGTCTGGATCTGATCTATTTGCACCCTCCCTTCAGATACTTGTACACATTAATGAGATCCCTTCTAATGTTTCTCTTCTCCAGACTGAACAGTGCCAGTTCTCTTAGCTTTTCCTCAAAGAAGAGATACTCCAGTCCCTTTGTCATCTTTGTATGATGTATGTCCATGTCTTTCTTGTATGGGAAGCCCAGCACTGGACACAGCACTTGAGGTGCGGCTTCACCAGTGCTGAGTAGAGGAGAAGGATCACTTCCCTCGTCCTGCTGGTAGCAGTCCTCCTAACGCAGTGCCATTGCCACAAGGACACATTGCTGGCTCATGCCCAAGCTGGCGTCCACCAGGACCCTTAGGTCCTTTTCTGCAAAACTGCTTTCTAGCTGGGCAGCCGCCAGCAAATACTGCTGCATGGACCCCGGCATATACCAGTGCGGACATCCTCAATAACAAATCCTTTCTGGTAACTTCAAACAAACTGTGCTTCTTTTCTGCTACAAGGGACAATCACAGCAGAACAAAGCTCTTCTGCAATACATCATTACCCCATAGTTTTTCTGACATCACTGCACATAAGGCAGGAGAAAGACCTTTGAAATCCCTCTCCTATTCTTTTGGAGAAGCACGTGCTTATCTCTCCTCCTTGCTTTCCAGTGACAGGTTGTATGGGAATGGTTCAAAGCTGCTTCAGTGGAGGTTCACACTAGATATGGGGAAACATTTCTGTAGAGAGAGGGTGAAGTACTGGAACAGGCTTTCTAGAGAGGTAGTTGATGATTGTAGGTCCCCTCCAAATGAATTATTCTATTCTATTCTATTCTATTCTATTCTATTCTATTCTATTCTATTCTATTCTATTCTATTCTATTCTATTCTATTCTATTCTATCCTATCCTATCCTATCCTATCCTATCCTATCCTATCCTATCCTATCCTATCCTATCCTATCCTATCCTATTCCTCACAACTCTCTCACTTTATAATGCTTTGCAGTAACAACAACAGTTTAAGAAAATCACTCTTCTGCATGCTAACAAGTGTACAGTCCAGGTAAAAGGCATCACTGAAGCCAAGTTCTGCTTAGGTGCTACCTTTCCTTGGATCATGATTACACTCCATGCTGAGAATGGCTTGATAATGGAAATGGAAGTTCAATCTGAAGGTAAAAATAATCTGGGATGAGTAGCTGAAAATGCAGCATGACTGAAAACTGCATACATTCATCAGAATGTGCTATGATATGGCAATTAAAAGGAATGTAGTTTCTCAGCCTATTCAAGCAGAAGTTGATGATTATTTTACAGTATTCATGGAAGTGTGCCCCTAGAATCAGCATTTTCCACTGAAAGTATTTTTTCTTTTGTATTAAGATCTATTTATGTATTTGCTGAATTATTTAATAAATGATATTTTCCTTGCAGAAATACTCAGCATGGACATCTGCAAACTGAGAAGAACATTATTGTTCTAATAATGTATGCCAAAAATCTTTTAAAAATGTAAGCTGTAAACACTATACAGTGTTTGCTTGCACCATGAAATGAAAACAGATTGGTTAAATCGTAACTAAGGGCAACATTTGCAGCTGCTGGAGGTAACAGGAGTAGAGGAAGTTTGAACAGTAATAATTCTTAACTTGATGTGTGTACAAAAGAGAATATAATCTGTATCAAGGAAATCTTGGAGTTTTCTTATTTAACCATGAAGGATGGTGTACTGTTTCACATTTTTTTTGTCTGAATTTGGATGTCACAAGTTTCACTCTTCTCTCTCTCAGTTCAAAATATTACAGAGCTTGAGATTACTGTACAGAATTTTGTTTCCTCCATCATATTTTGACCATAAAATGTCAGAGATGCAATAGACTTCAACAATAACACCTCTCAACAGCACCGTATTTTAATAGTAAGAAATTGTTGAAGTTTTAAATGTAACATATTGTTACAGAACTAAATTAACACTGCTGAAGGCAAATATAACATCCCACAGGAATCTGTGCATGTCATATGCAATATAGCTCCCAGAACGATTTTCCTTGTATCTGTCTGACATGCTTTCTACTTGTGAAACATGTATCACTGAAAAACAAGTAATAAGAATGTACTAATCTATGTGATTTCTAAGCAATAATTCCTAATATTGTATGTACAGTGCTACCAACACAGTAAGTTCTCCTGCCTTTGATGTCTGTATTTGGAATTTATCTCAGAACAAAGCATTCTAAGAACTGTATCTACATAATCTGGTGCTTATTTACTATGTCAAAAAATCTGTTAAATACTTTTTCTTTCCCAATGGACGACTCTCAGTAGCAACACCCTAGTTTGGCATGCCAAGGCACACAGGGAAGTCATGTGCCACAACTACAATTTCTAATTCCATGTCAAGCATTGATACACAGCACTGTACAACAGCAGATTTCAGTTCTGATGCCTGTATTTTATTCATGTGCATATAGAACAGTTCTACACCCAGTACTATTTTTCTTGGCATGTAGCTGGCACACAGTTTATTACTTCCACATTGCTTTGACTGTATTGTATATTTGTCCTTTACTGCATGAAATGAGTTAGATACAGTAAACGAATAAATGTCACTGTATTAAATCAGTTAGAAATCTGATTCTGATCTTTGAAAGCAGAACTTCAGTCATAGGCATATGTCTATTTGAGGACACTAAATTCACTACACAGGCTCCCAGCACTTGGTGTTAGACACAAGTTAATCTGTGTTTCTTATTCCAAGCCCTAATTCTTCAAAGCACTTAATGGAAGTGCTTGATCTTAAACAAATACTTAAGTCTTTTCCTGTCAGAGGTGTTTTTTTCAACTGAGTGTCCTATTTCATCAAAACAATGATATTCTCTAAACCCTCAAAATAAGCTAGAAGTTTGTCAATCTAGATTTTCTGCTGGAACTCAGCACATCGCTTTATATGTAAGATGGATCTCTCCTGAGAAGCTTTAGGAAACCAACACAAAGCAGCTGCTGACAAGCCCTATCAGCCCTATCAGCCATCCTTTACCACTAAGCACCTGAAGAAAAATAATCACCTGCTTCAGTTTAAAATGAAAGACAGTGTGGCCCAAATATGAAAGGAGCAAATGTCTCATTTTGCCAGACAAAACTAAGATCACAAAGAGGACAGAGGCACTCTCTTCCCAAGGAGCCACATAGAGAAGACAAGGGGCAATGGGTACAAGTTGCAGGCAGGGAGATCTCATCTTAACATAGAAAAGAAACTTTTTTACATTGAGAACAATCAATCACGAGAACAGCCTCTCCAGGGATGTGGTGGAGTCTCCATTGCTGGAGGTTTTCAAGATGTGATGGGACAGGGTTCTTGATAATCCTTTCCCATGAATGGCTGGACCAGATGATCTTTTGATGTCCCTTCCAACCCGGGCTGTTCTGTGACTCTATGACTAGAAAGAATTAACACAAACTTGTAAATTGCTAGAGAGCAGGTATCTCTGTCTTTCTATAATGACTAAGGATTTATGCATGTAGAACTTGCACACACTCTTATTTCAGTGCTATCTTGTAAAGAATGCCATACGCTGAAGGTGTCTAGACATCATTGTATAATTTGATGTATGTCTGCCACTTGCACAGAAATTTTCCACAGCCACAATATGCCATTAATTCTGAACTCTGACCCATAGTGCAGAAAGACTAATCTATAATTACTAAACTTGGTTCATGATAAGATTTGACACAATGCTTATTGTAGTATTGTCTGATGGCTTCATACATGAACCTATTTATGCACTGCTAGTTTACAGTCAAAATTACTCTCTAAATGAATAAAAATAACTATCTAAATACTGCTTCTGTCTGTGCTTTTCAAATCCACCTCATAGTTCATTTGGTTTTATTGCTGAAATTCAGTTGTTACAAGATATAAGAAGCTGAAAAAAATTATGCTTTTGGACTTTTTTCCCTTTCCTCAAAACTTTACTATATGTTTATTTTTATTTAAAATCCAGATTTAAAAAGACTTTCATATATTCCATCAGGGCTCTGATGGCACTGGCAGGGCTTATCAGCCCTTCCCAGCCTCTCCTACGGCCTCTCCCACCCCTGCCCAGGGGCCAGGACCGCATGTCAGCCCCCAGGGGCTGTCAGCCCCTGTCCCAGAGATGCTACAGCAGGGCCGGTCTCCAGCTCCCCTCAGCCCTACTGGGCCCTGGGCGGATGTCCCAGCCTGGCCTCAGCTCATCCTGGTCCCCACCAGGGTCCAGATCCCCAGGGTTGGGGCTGCACCCCGCTGTGTGCCCCGCACCCTGGTTGTCCTGCTCCTGGCTGGGGTGATGGGACCCAGGCCCTGACTGCCAGGCCCTGGCCTGCTCCCTCCAAGTGCCCAGGGAGCATCTGTCCCTGCCTGCGCCCTCATACATTCTCCATGTTTGTTTAAAGTATGCTTTGTAGTTTGTCCCTGTTAAATATATACAAAATATCTACCATTATTTAGTTTATATGAATGAATTTTCACTCTGTTTGCCAAGGAAAAGAGAGAGATTCCGAGTCAGAGTCATTTAAATAGAATCATAGAATCATAGAATCATAGAATGGTTAGAGTTGGAAGGGACCTTCAAAGGTCATCTAGTCCAACCCCCTGCAAGGAACAGGGACATCCCCAACCAGATCAGGTTGCTCAGAGCCCCATCCAGCCTGGCCTTGAACGTTTCCAGGGATGGGGCATCCATCCCTGCTGTAGAGGGATTCTTAGAAAGCAAATCCAAGACATTTTGTTGAGTCTGTGATGGCAATAAATTGCTGGTCTATGTTAATATCCTTTCTGTATAACTTTGCTAACTACTTCCAGCTCCTTGTCCTGTCTTACATTGCCATGAGGGCTTTGTGCTTCCAAAAGGACTGTGCAAGGCTGCTCCGACGGTCGCCTGAGCACACCCTGCCCACAGGTGCTCTGTGCTCGGAGTGGCTTTCCACTGTGGTTAGAGTTGACTGCAGTCATTACAGTTAAGCTGTTTAATTTTGTTTTGCTTTGGTTTTTGATACAGTTAAGCTGTTTTGCTTTGGCTTTGATACTGCAGAGCCTATCATCACAAATAACACAACACCGCATCTAAGCCTCAAGAAGACAAAGTTCAGTCACAAAGGTGAGAATGTAACCAGTTCTCAGGACAATTTTTTTTTTTTTTTAAAGAGTGAAACTGTTTATTTACACAGTACACAGTAAGTCAAAGCAAAGGAAACATACACTCCAGATCACACTGCAAACAAAAGCAAAAGTTCATTATCGGGCCACAAACACACACATGTGCACATACTACAACCTTGGTTTTTAGAATGTTTTAGGAATCTCTCACTATGAGATTTAGGTTTTTTGGGGGGGGAAACCTAATTTCTGAGAAAAATATTAGAAAGTGATATCTGTCTGCCCTGGCCCCCACCTCCACCTCCCAAAAAAGGTCTCCTTACCTATCTGCTGAGGAGGTCTAGTCATGTGTGGTTTAGAAAAAGAATCTACCTTTTTTTTTTTCAAATAGTGGCAATTTATAAGCTCTCAGAAGAAGCCACAATTGGCATATGCTCAGCGGAGATTTCTTAAAGAAGACTGAGGTTAGACCTGTCTAACTAACTAGCTAACTTTCCAGATCTGATGAGCATCTCAATAAAGAGTATATTCAAGTCTTGGGCCATGCAACACTTTTCCTTTTGCATTTCTAGAGCCACAAACTGAAGCTGAATGTTGTCTGTCCCATGCTGTCAGATGCTTCTCTCTGCATAAGCCAAACAATGAGAAGTGGTCAAAATGGAACCCACTACGAGGAAGACGAAAAGAAAACAACATAACAGAAGCCAGACAGAAAACAAGCTGAAGCGAAAGAGGATTGGAGAGGGATATGCAGACTTTGGAAGAAAACATCAGTTGCTTTCTGAGTTTATAAACTAGGTAGGCAGCAGCAGAGAAGGTGGAAGTCTACAGATGAAGAGACAGACAGCTGTTTAGAGGCATGCGTAAAAAGAGAATGAATAAAACTTGAAACTAGAACGAGTAGGATTAGATGAAAGCCAAAGGCAGCAGGGTGTAGTAGATTAGAGCAGAAGGGTCTCTGCAAAAAAAAAAAAGAACTTCCTATTTCTGAGTCCTTTGTCGTTGCCTTTTTCTATCCCCTATAAATAGTGTGAAACTGAGTAGCGTTACTCCAACTTGAATAGAAGCCTACTCTACATCTGAGAATTTTAAAGAAAACTATTGCATTTGGAGAAGACTCTTTAACTGAAATAGTTTTTCTTAGAAAAAAAAAAACCTCTTCCGTGAATGCATGATACCTATACAAATATGCCTTATATAGATAAGGCTATTCTTCTCAAATAAAGAGCTGTAACAATGTAACAATATCTAATTGAGGGGAAAAGGGCTGTATTAATTTAACTGCATTGCTTAGTTACACCAAGAATGTGTACAACTTAAATAAAAAATGCTGACAGTAAAGTGTAAGACCCACAACAAAGCTCCAATGTGGCTAGCTGAAGGTTTAATTATTTTCTCTGGTTTGCATAGTACCTCTTTCAATATGCTTGTATACCAGCACTGAAAATGTATTTTCTTCTTACAAATAAATAATATACATATATATATTTA
>WHYT01016308.1:132740-156488 GCA_009806455.1 Tetrax tetrax
TAATATATTTTTATATATTTATATAAATAAGATGAATAATAAGATTAAATGAAGGACAGACAATTAACAATAACAATTGAATACCTAGGTCTCAAAAGTGTTTTTGTTGATCTTCTCCATGTAATCAGTGCCTGCTGAGATGGAGAGTTTACAGCTGTTGTAAGGTAAGTTTTCCATCTCTTAGTAGCAATTGCTTCTCTAGGAACCTAAAACATGAGCAGTAGATACTGATTTTTCAAATAACAGCCCTCAGAGATGATGAACCTTTCCTAAAGGGCATTACATTGATTAGAAAGCCTTTGTCTAGTGACTACATGTAGAGGTTTTATACACAGCTTCAGTCTTAAATGTTTTCTAGTCTGTCAGCCTGTCAAATACAAGGTGTGAAGATTTGCTTTCATTCAAGTAAGTTTTTGATATTTGTATTTACTTGTAGATATTTTGTTTGTTCACATATTTCACCAGATGTTCATTTAATCACAAGTAACATAAAGATTAAATAAAATATTATTTTATATGGTTTAACATTAAGTTCTGTGTAATGCCAAGCAGCAACAGCAATGTATTTACTTCTATTCCTCCTAGTAAGAAATATTCTTAAAGCTAATGTTTTACTGACTGGGTTAGTTCTGTTAACTCTGCTTCCAAAACCATGAAGAAGTCTGGGGAGGAAAGGAGGAAAAGGTCATTTTAATAAAGATCCCCTTTAAGTTTAAAGAAGTAAGTCCTCTTCAGAAATTAGTATACAGTTTATATACAGTTAAAACTCCTTCCATACCACAAATCCCATGAAATACCAAAGTCTTTGAGGTTACTATCTATGATAACTTCTTTTCTGCATTTGTGTACCATATAATCAAATCACAGTCCCTATGTTATTTGCTATTATATAGAAATTTAGGTGTGAAATTCTTTAAAATCTTCAGAAAGTATTATAACGAGTACAGTTTGCACAAAAAGACTTTTTATCAGGGATAATAGCTAAGAATCACAGAATCACAGAATAGTTGAGGTTGTCAGGGACCTCTGGAGGTCATCTGGTCTAAATGATCCTGCAGAGCCAGTTGCCCAGGACCGTGTCCAGATGGCTTTTGAATATCTCCAAGAATGGAGACTCCGCAACCTGTGCCAGTGCTTGGTCACCCTCACAGTGAAAAAGCGATTCCTGATGTTCAGAGGGAACTTCCTGTGTTTCAGTTTGTGCCCATTGCCTCCGGTCCTGTCATTGGACACCACTGGAAAAAGCCTGGCTCTGTCTTCTTTCCATCCTCGCTTCAGGTAATTGTACACACTGATGAGATTCTCCCCTGAACCTTGTCTTCTCCAGGCTGAACAGTGCCAGTTCTCTCAGCTTTTCCTCAAAGAAGAGATACTCCTGTCCCTTTGTCGTCTTTGTACAATGCCCATGTCTCTCTTGTATGGGAAGCCCAGCACTGGACACAGCACTCCAGGTGTGGCCTCATCAGTGCTGAGTAGAGGGGATGGATCACCTCCCTTGACCTGCAGGTAAGAGTCCTCCTAATGCAGCCCAGGGTGCCATTTGCCTTCTTTGCTGCAAGTGCATGTTGTGTGAATACCGGTGAATTAATTATCTTGAATAAAACTATTCTAGAGTCTTCATAGTCCTGAAGAAGTTGATTTTCATAGTTTTGAGAGAACTTCCGTCTGTTTTAATTACTACTAATACCCTTTTTAGTAAAACTGAGCATCGTAGAGTCTAATGTCTATATTACCATTGTAAGATACTACTACATATACAAAATACAGTCTTCTGACACACCTGTCCGGGCAGGATGTTCACAGATTGTAAGCTAAAGGCAGCATTCAGTAAGGACAATTTTTTTAAAGTGTTTTGATGCTGGACAACCAATGAAATCCTGGGAAAACAAATGCCAGAAGACCTTTAAAAACTTAGCTGTAAGTTAGCGGCTTTAAAGTCACTTAAAGTCACCAGTAAAATGGAATATAGATTCCAAACCTTTTAAAACTCTGGTTAGCAGCACAGAAACAGGCTGAGCCTCACTTGCATAGGAGATAAAACCCTTTTTCTCTCCCACTGTAACCCACCTGCTGACAATTGCTCACAAAAAGCTTCCAGCATGACATTTCATTGAGAGATGGAGAACTGACCTAGCATTAGATAAGCAAGTAGAAAGTCATTATATACATTCATAATGGCTTCAAAAAGGCTTGAGAAACAGTTAATGAAATATTGCAGCTAGAAATACAATGTATTGTTCATATAAACCCTCAAGAAGATGAAGATGCGTAAACTATAGACACAATAAATCACTAATCTGCTATTCTCTAACAAGAAGTTCTAAGATTTTTGCTGATCAAGGTTCTTTTCTCCCAGTTACAGTTTCAGAATAGAATCATAATTAATGCAATATTATCAGCTTTCTTAGACTCCACACTGTATGTCTGTCCTTCATGGGCTTCCCCAGGGCAAAGACTCTTCTTAGCTAAAGCATGCTTTGAAATAATTAGAAATAGATAGCTGATTTCTTTCCAAGCTTACTCTTCTACCCCGAGAAACCTTCTACCCCTACTAAAATTGTTACTTCCTTAATTTTAGCGTAGTTCAACAGCAACTGTTAAACATTCCTAACTGAAGACTTAAAGAGAGATTGGCTGATACACTAGCCATTTAGTCTCAAAATTTGATCTCATCTTTCTGTGTGGTTCATAAACACAGTTTATTTGGGACATAGTGGATAAATTCAGTAAAGATCTTCAAATGCAAAAGAATTTAGAAGACAAGAAAGGTCTCTTCTTACCCATTAGTATAGCAACTCCAGAGCAAATTCCTGTTTTACAGTACTGGTGGAAAACTGCTCCAAGAAACAAACAAACAAACAAAAAATAAAAAACTGTACTGCACAGTCTGAGCAAGCTGTGACAAAAATCTAGGGGAATGTTGCAGAGATGATGTTTAAGATATTTTTCCATACTTTGTTCAGATTTCACACACACAAAAAAAGAGTTAAACAAAGATTAGTTAATATTTGGACATGAATAATAGAAATAAAAACAGTAAAAACACTGAGTACAGAAAAATAAAAACTTGTAATTTCATTTTACTTAGGTTTTCCATAGTAATCTGGACTTTTAAAGTACAAAAAAAATACTTAAATGATCTGCAATGTGCTTGAAATACAGGAGAAAAATACTGGAAACTAAAATCTTTTCTAATCTTTCTAAGATAAATTGCTATACCAGTTCAGTACCTATCATAATGGCTGCCATTCTATTTCCAGCACTTACCAGAGTAACAATGCTTGAGTTTATACCTTATGTGTGTGTTGGAAAGAAATATATTATTTTGTATATTACTGCATAGAAATAAGACAACTATACAGTGTTGGTCTTTAAAACTCCTCCCATTTTGCAGGGAATATTGTACTTTACAGATGAATTACACTAAACAGCACTACATTTCTCTCCATCTATGACTTCAATTTTTAAAACCAAAGCAAAACAGCTGCTCCTTTGGCAAGAAAGAAGGAATGTGAATGTCACTCACTGCTTTATTTTTTTCTTAACTGCTAGGGTGTACGGAAAGCTAGTCTATCTTGCCTTTACAAAGAGTGAAATATATGATCTAATAGGGAAGAATTCCATATACCTACCATTAACTCATGAACTGTAAAGGCTAGTAAAAAGAAAAGGTAATGCAAAATTCAAAAACAAACAAAAGGAAACATTATAAATGCATCTTCTTTATTTCTGGCAACAAAAGACATAATGATAAATACACATACGGTGTTCTGGTTTGAAGTCTGATTAGGACAGAATTCTCACTGCCGTATTTATCATAGAAAAAACCCTTGAATTTACAGGAATAATTGAAATTCTGGATACAGAAGGATTTTTTAACATCTTTAGCAACAGTCTTTTCTCACCAGTTGGAACTGCTCGTCACCTTCAGGGAAGAATGCAGCAAATAATACTGCTTGAACAAAGAGAATTTGTCTGTCGAAAGGCTTTGCCTTCTACAGTCATCAAGACTACAGGGCATATTTTTAATATCAGTGCTCAATTCACTCTGCTTGGAGTAGAGAATTCTTCATATATTTTGCCCTGAACCAGAAAACAACTATGCAAAAAGAATCTGACTGTGACACACTGCACGTTTGATCTCTGGCAAAGAAGCTAGAACACTTTTACTACGCATTCAGAGAGCTGGTGTGGAGGACTAGGTTTTCTGTGTAAGTGTGGAGTGAGAAAACTTCAGAGGATACTACAGAGGAAGAAATATTTGTTATACAGATATTAATCCTAGGTGTATTCCTATTTGTGATCAAAACATGGTTTTGAACATATTTTAATGTCTTCTGCTGAGAGCTACTCCAGCTCGTGCCAGAAGAGGGGGGTCTTCTCTTTCACCGCAGCTACATGGGTCTAAGAACTGTTTGTCTTGGGTTGGACTACCCTTGTTTTCAGTTTGTTCAGACTGAATCTTTTTTTTTAAAAAAGGACTTAGCATTCCAGATGCGACTTATAAATAAAAGCACTTCACTAAGTCTGTGTGTTTATACATGTGTACAGTATGCTTTTTTGTAACAACCTTGAAAACCCAGTACTAGCCTCAAATTCCTTAAAAACTACCCTGTATTAGACCTGATGTTCTGATTACAAGGGAGAGGTGAGAAGAACTGGGAAAATAAGAAAATAATGACATGTTTTGACAGTGAGATAATAGGGTTACTTTTAGGTTCCTAAAGCTATCTTATTAGTTCTATATTTAATTCTGATTTTTTAGATGTTGCATAACTAACACCACCTCTGCTATAATCCTCCTACAAATATGCTGTGTGGCAATCCTGAGGAATGTCTGGCTCTTTTTCAGTCTGCGCTTTGGGGGAAATAACTTTTTGGGAAATATTTTTAAATTAAAAGGAAAATGTGCAACTTGTATTTTTTTTTCTTACAGTAGTATGAAAAGATACCTAGAGATGGAATAAAAAAAGAGTGATAAAACAAATGGAAAGCAGGAATATAGAGTGTAGTTAATGCAGCATTATTTGTAATAATCCTAAGGAGGAGGAAAAGAGGTATCTAAATTGTCTGATGTTAAGAGCTATTCAAGTACTATTGCAGAGGTTCAAAAAACAGAGGGATATGATCAGATCACCTCATGAGGACAATGCCATAGCAGTTTTGTTGTGAAATAACTGGTCTGATGTTCATATTCAGCTCTAATCCATGACTTGAATAGACCACTATATCAGAATCATAAGTGTGGCAGTTTCTTCTGTAGCCAGATATAAGAATGGTTTGGCCATTTCAGCTATTTCATTATTCAAATAAACCCCCAAACTCCTCTGGAATTTAAAAATATACAACAATCATCTTTGTAAAACTCGCTATAGCCTGGGAGTAACTAGATGGGCTAGCTCTCAGAATGGTAAACTGCCACCACCATTGCTAATACAGGAGGTCCTTGGAGACATAATTAAAAGTCTAAAGAGGAAACTGTCACACAGTTGGAAAGAAAGAAGAAAAGAAAGCCCACCAGGGGACAGAGATAAAATAGAACAATATTTTACTCTGATCCATTAAAAATAACAATTAAAAACCAATACATTCGTCCCTACAGAAAAATAACTCTGATACCGTTAACATGTATATACAATACACTTAAGTAACACCTTTCAGATGGGTCTGCCAAGACATTTCACAGATAATGGCAGAGCTCGATTAATAAGCTTAAGCCAAAGGGAACCAGTGAGGTCTGAGCTCTCATCTAAAACCTGAAGTACGTGATACATCTTGTTCCTCCATAGACAACACTCAGTTCCATCTTTGAGGACTGTAGCAGCTGAAGGAAAGAGATATTTAAAAGCCTCAAATAAATTTGAGTTGTCAGGCCACAGGTCAGCAGTGTAAGACCTCAGGAGGTGAACTGCAGGCACACAGTTAGACAGCAGACCCAGAAAGTAGATGTTCTGTGCTGCAGTACTGTTCTGCAAGTCAAAAATATATTCTTGCAAGAACAGTAAAACTGAGTGTGTTGCCCATACAACTACTCAAGCAATGTTGTATGAGACAACAGCACAAGTAAGAATGCTGATTTTAGCATTTTCCACAAGCTGGAGCATACATAGGGGTATATCTCAAGGCTGTGCACATCATATCTACACAGCACCTAAAGTATACAACACTCTCTCAGCTTAGCAGCAGACATTTCAGGCTACAGACTATGAATGTTTCTGAACTACAAAGCAAGGATATTACTGTCGATCTGTCCGTAACTGAAGCAAGAATTATCTAACCCTAAATAGCTAACTAACATATTTCTAAAGCAAAAAGTTAAGAGAAACCCAGAAGCTCTTGACATGAAGTCAGAAAGTGACATTTATATTCTTCTATTTTTGGTACACAAAGGGTAAAAATTACTGCATAATATCAATCATGTGAGGAACAAATACTAAAGTAGCTTTAAAAAGACATCTAATTCACCTAATTTCAAACACTTCAAAAAACAGAAATAGAAACAAATGCCAGGGATGTGTCAGATAGAAAGAAAAGGAAAAAAATGTGGCATCTTTGACAACTTGTGTGGCAGGATACACACATGAACATAATGACATATGGGAGAGATCTCAGGAAGGACTTTACAGAAATCCTTTGGCAGCAATCTATCAAAACAAGATCCAAAAATTAGATGACAATTAATGTTTTGAGATAGAAAGGGTATACACATAGATAATAAATTTCATTTACTTTGCTTAGTGAAATAATGCACTTAAAATTCCTACAGGTACCTCCTTGAAAAAAACTTGCCTAACATTCGATGCTCAGTAGAATAAAGAGCAGACTGAAGCTAAGGAAGAATATTGTTAATCTCTCTGAAAATAAATAATCCTTAAAATGTTTATTATTTACCACATAATGTTTCTATAAGCAAATTACTGTAATTCACAGGAAAAGCATGTGATGGTAAAGAAAATATAAAGCATCAGAAAGTCTCCTGTGGAAATTCTGATCCCAGTAGCTTCTTCAGGATCAGCGTTTCTCCCCGTAAGAAAATTAAATGAGGTGGTGGCACTATAGAAAAAAGATCCAATACCAGCTAAGTGAACTGAAACAAGTGAATTAGAAAAAAAGCAACTAAACAGATTTAACTAGTATGGTAAATAAACATTGCTCCCACAAGCCTGCCACACATGTTGGCAAAAAGTGACAAGACAAAATGATTTGTAGTTGTGAGGATTGATTTACATTCATGTTAGCAATGCTGCAAGTATCATTATTCATTAGAATTGATTATTAATCTGAATATTTTTAATACAATGTGACATTTCACTTTTGCCTTTTAACGTATGGTAAAAGATAAAAAAATCACACATGCAGAAGTTTATTTTAGAACAAGCTAAAATATTTATCTAAAACCTTTATTTTTACAGTCCTTCAGTCAAGCTATAGAGAATAGACAACAGAAGATAACACTGCTTTTCTGAGTGTCACTATCAACGTGGAGTAAATTTTAGAAATTGGTTCACTCTAAAACACCTGTGTCAGTATCCAAGGAGGTTACCAATTTTGGCAGGCAAACTGAAGGAAATAAGAATCTTGTTTTGATGGAGTAAATTTTCTACTTCGTTTACTAGTGAGAAAAAAAAAAAAAGAGAGGGCTATTAAGAACAGGAACATCCAGAAGTATGTATTGCTTGATAAAGGAAAAAGTATGGGGAACCTAATGTTCTGTATAAAATTGACATATCTTTTTTGAAATTAATTTAGCATAAATTAGGTTGGTACAGAATAAGAAATACTTCAAAAATCACATTTTTGATATTGCTTTAAAACATCTTCCATAGCAATTCCACAGATAGAAATACGTTGTGGGGTTTTTTACTTCTTTGATCTAGGAAATCTAAGGTTTTAAAACCTCAGCCTTCTACAATATGCATACTCTCTTGGGGTTTTTTAGGCTTAATACGGTTATGGTCATATAGACTTAGTAAAATAGATTTTCCAAATTTACATCATACAGTGCCAGCCAGCACCTTCTCCATAGAATATTTTTAGTCAAACAATCTGAAAATAACAATCATTTGGTCCCATTTGGCACTACAGTCATATTGTATGGTTTATGAAGCACTATAGAGAAACATTCAGTTTTAAATGCATGTGATCGTCAAGTTTACATTTTATGTTTTACAAACACCAACAATCACTGTGTTGCTTTTTTTCTTTAAAACACTTACACCTGGCAGGCAAACTACCTGACATTATCCAGTATACCAGAGAGACTGAAACACAGAGAAAACTGCAAACCTAAAGGGAAGGTATTCTGAACTTCAAACTAGACCAGTGGACTCCAAACTTTTTTGGTTGTGCACCCCTATGTAATTTAGAAATTGTAGGCATGTACTACTATACTAATATATTATGTACATTATAAAATATTCAAAGAATAGAAATTACAAATGGATGAGATAAAGACAAATTAAATACTTTTAAAAAATTATTTATTTATTAATGGTACAAAAAATATTTTATTCTTGCACCCCAGTGGATTATCTTGTACACACCCCACTTTGGAGACCACTAGACTACATCCCTGAGGAATGATGGAAGTTCTCTATAGGACTGGTTGCTTTCGCCTCATTTGAATGGAGCCTACAATGAGTTACACTTCCATCCTCAGCAACTTGTTCTGCCCTATTTTTTTCCCCCAGTGTTAACCATCTAGCAGTTTATAGAGCTGTTACTAACAGACTGCATCTATTGCCTCTGCAACCACTCATACTGTCCCCAGTGTTGGCAATTAGCAATCATAGTCTTAATTAGCCTGACCCACCTGGCTATTTTTCTACTAATAAATCAATTAATTCAATTCACATGGAGGAACTTCTGTGTAGTACCATAGCTTAATCACTACTGGTCATCCTTGTATTCGACTGTTTTATGCACTAGAAAAACTTAGTATCCAGGCTGAATTTGTATTCTCCACTGATACGCAGTCTGTCAAGAAAGTACAGAGCGTGGTTAGTATTTTTAATGTATGGAGGGATTTGGCAAAAGCCTCAGCAGAGTGCAAAGGAGAAACTTGGGATGTAAGCTATAAACACTTTGGCACACTAAACTGGATGATCTTTACTTCTCCCTGAATGGCATGGATACTGCTCATTGGGGGTCTCAGTTTACTCACCTCCCTCAGGAGCCTCTGTTACTACTCCATTTATTTGTTAGTTTTTGATGTGGGAAATAGAGGCTTCTAAAACCAGGGTAACTTTGTCATTAGGATTTCTAAGAAGCTGTTATTTTTTTTTTTTTTTCCAGTAGAAATATCTGCTCCCTTGCAGGCTATAAAGCTATGCAACATTGTACTTACATCCAAACATGTCCCCTTCCTGTCTTCCATTCTTTCCACTGCAAAGAGATTATCTGGCTCTATCTTTTTATTCCCCTTTCCTAGCCAATGTCAAGAGGAAACAGAAAAAATATCACAGGATCAAAAGACATTTTACTGTCCTGCCTTTTTTTTCTTAAGCACAAGTATTTATTTTTGCAGTTGGCCCCATATCAGTGGTGCAAACTCTTGCCAAACATGCTTTTTCTGTCATCACCATTGTTTGCTTTGCCTCCTCCTCCCACATAAGGTGACTGAATATCACTTTGTCCTGTAAAAGGTTAGTAAGATTCTCACTAAACTCACTTTTCCTCACCAAAAGTGAAGGATCTGCTCTTCTATATTGACATACTTTAACTTCTGGAATCAAAAATGAGTCCAATATTGCTGAAAATGTGAAAAGACATGGTGGATACATAGCTGAATTGCTGGCTGCAGCTACAGATGTTCACAGTCAGAGTATTTTTCACCACTCCATGAAAACCTTGAATTAATACCTGAGAAAAACCCTTGTTTCCATTTTCCTACCACTTATTCTGACTAGAGACTAATCAATCTGAAGGTGTACAAGGAAAATAGTATCTTCAGGGCAGGGGAAGAAAGGGGAGTAAAACCAGGACGTCAGAGATTTATCAAGACTAAGTGTTTCAGACCAAGGACTTGGTAGTCAATAGGATCTACTTCCTGAAGAATAGAATCAGCACTATCTCAAGTAGTAAAAGCCTTTTATGTCCTTGCAGCTTTGTCTCTTGTAATGTTTCATAGACATTTGACAGGTTTCTATTAAGTAAATAATAAATTAAATTACCAGAATACTTTCGAATCTGAGAAGGAAGGAAAGACCTGTCGTGAAGTAAGCCACACATAGACAGTCCAAAAGAATACAGAACAAATCCCATGGGCTTCTATACCTAGCATCTAGGGTTCCCTCTGACACTGAATCCTCTTGGGCTCTCGGTTTATTTCTACAGGCCTGAGCTTGTTCTACTGTGATGCCCTGTGCATTACTTACTATTTGTATTTGTGGCAGCTCTTTGGTCTCTTTATACTATTTTTCACTCTGATAATGATTTAAGTACATAACTTCAGTGAACACAGCTTCTTTGATAACAGGCTAAACGTTTCTCCATGTGCATTTTCCTCTAAATACTTGTTTTCCGAAATCAGTGACCCTACAACTGACCCTAAGATGATCTTTTTTTCTGCTGTTATTAGTCTCTTTCAGCAGTTAACTAAATGCCTCTTGGTGTCTTCTCTGTGACTCCTGCTGATCCTTGCCACATGACAATAACTTGCCATCTTCCTGATGGGCCACTTTTCTTCATCCCCTTTGAGATTTGTCACTTTATTTGCTTCAGCTTTGCTGGATTCTATAAATACCTCTCTTTCTAATCGCTTGTAATATGTTGCCCTGCAGATTTTCCCCTCCATACGGCTGAACACCTTTATATCCAAATTCTTCCCCCACCTTGGTGAATTGGTACTCTTCACTACATAGTTGGTGCCTTCTCAGAGTACTGTATGAATGACTTGTTTCCATAAAGGAAGGACGGAGGTCTTGTAATGATGCAACTTTCAGCAGCTGCAAAATGTTGATGCCTTTTCAGTGCTGGTCATATTCTGGAGTAATATGAAGAATGTAGACCTAAAGTAGATAGTAAATTGACCAGGAACCTTTTTTGCTCCCAAATGTTAAAAAGGCATGCGATTTGCTAGTTGTATTTGAATGTTTTTAGGAGCATTCTTTTAGGGAAGGAAGAAAAGCATCCACACAGAAAATTAAAAACCATCTTAGACATCATGACCATTACCATAGCATGTTATTTTACTACATGATGCAACTCATAGTGTTGTGCATGCTAGTTCTCCAAAGTAAAATTATTTGATTGTTTTTCACTAGTACCTATGTTGTATTTAGTATAATTTTTTATAGTTTTAAAATCTTAAGGGACATATTTCTTCAACATACAGAACTAAATGAAAATGAAATCCAAAAGCATCAAAGATTGTCTTTGAAGCAAATAGAAGAAAGGTGGAAGGAGGGTAGGCAAACGAGATTACAGTGGAAAACAAGAAATACTGTAAAAAAAAACTCTGTAAAAGATTGAAAGACAGTTGAATATATACCTCAAATCAGGAAAGAAAACATGTCTAAATTGCATTGTGGAAAAGGATTCATTTACTATATTAGAAATAGAGTTATAATACTTCTTACTTGCAAAAAAAAGACATAAAAAGTGAAAGCTAAGAAAAAGCGACAGAGTATGTCTCCCTTTCTGTTGTCCATTCCTGTTTATTTCATATGCAAGCTTATACTTTTTTATCTGTTCTACATGCTCAGTTTTTTTCCTTTCATTTAACAGGGGACTTCACAAACATTATTAGGTTGCCTTGCATTGTAATCTCCATTTGCCTGCCTTTGCTACAAGCCATTAAATGGATTCCGTACACTGAGCTTTTTCGTTACTCTTCTCACAATTGTATCTCAGCAGTGTCTCAGCAATGTAATTTATATCTATCACCTATTGTGCCCTCTCAGCCTCTTCCTAGCAGCAAGAGTGTACACTGGAGTGTTCTGGAATATTTCTGTAACTATATAAAAATTTACCCTGTCATATGTTTACGCTAGATGCAACAAAGGCAGGAAATGCACCTTGTATTTGGAGCAGAAATTGGTAAGATTTGCACAGAATTCCACAGTCCCAAGAAAGCTTAATCTCCTGTACAGATGATAAATTTTCCTTTTTGTAAAAAACTGCACTATTGCAGTGGAGTATATTTAATGACCACTGTCTTAATCTCATAGCTATAGCTGAGTGTACATCTCTCTACTCCTGTAAGTTGGAAACTTTTTATAATACCCATTTACACAGAAGGAATTGAACCACAAAAAGCCTGTAACTTGGCTGAGGTCACACAAAAAGAATAAGAAAACAAAATCAAACCTAATTTTCCCAAGAATCGTGGATTGTCCCATGAGACATTCCTCCTCTAGAGTAACTGCTTCTAGTATTCGCAGATCTGGTATGTACCTCTGGTTGTGAATAGCATCTTTGTGAATACGTAAAAATAAATGCAATCTTGAAAAGTATTTTTGTAGACACAGAATTTATAATCTATGTTAAGATGACAGCATCTTTGATCCAGAAGACATGCTTGCTATTACTAAAAGGCACTCCAAAGTAAAAAGTATCTTTACTAACATATGGTATATAAATTATTTTATGTGGAAAATGAGTGTAGCAATATATATATTTCCATGACAATTTTGTTTCATCTAAATACTCCATCTTTTTCCTTATTTTTAATTAATAGAAGAAATTCTATCTCAGGATGGAAGTGCAGAGGGTGAAAGTAATTGGCTTCAGGGTTAAAAGAGAAGTTGTACTGAATGTTACTATTCTTTGGAGATCATACCATCTAAGATGGAAAGCAGAGGAAGAAGTAAAGAGAGTTTGAGAATATGGCTGTCTATGGTGACTGGAGAAGCAGAAACCAATGATAACATGAGAAAATAGCACAACTAGAACAAAGAGAGAAAGCATTTAGCTAAATAAGTCACTTGGAAGCATTAGATTAGTTTTGAAAGCAAAATACATTGCGAGAAGCAATTCTGAGCAATTCCAAGTACTCACAGAAGAAATTCTGCAGTAGGATGAAACAAGTGCCTGAGTCCGGTAGACTGTCTAGAAGTGCAGCTGTCAATGTTACTAAGCCCCGAGGATTGAATAATTAGTGTCAACAGGTGTTCTTAAAACTATGTGCTTATAATTAAATATCAATATACTTTTTGTATGTGGATGATCTGCTAAGGATATGTAAACTCCATTATCAGACAATATCAACATAAACTTCCGCAAAGTGTTTGAAAAGCAGTAGTTAACTACTTCCTGAGATGGACTACTAGTTCCTTCTAAGAGAAATAAAAGCATTTACTTTTGTTCACTTCATGCATTCAACAGAATTTTGAATATGATCTACTTCCACTTATTTCCTCTTCTATCAATTTTAATAAGGGAAAGCAAAGACAGAATTTATTTTAATACCCTATGAAAAATGAGATAAAAAAATATGTAGAGTCTGAAATTTCTTGTAAAGTATAGAACAGGATTTAGTCTGAATTAGGTTGTGGTCCCTTACACTAAAAGACTCTACATTTGCGGAAATCAAAGTAAATATATCTACTTGTCTTAAGTAATAATTATAACAACAACAAGAAAACCAACATTGTTTTCAATCTTGCTGTTTATCTCAAATACACTACGCTGCCAAAATAGCAGACAGAATCAGATAACAAATGGGCATTCTCCACCCTCATTGGAGACCTGTTTTTTCAAGCACACACCCAAGTTTTACCCAAAAAGTGGGAAAAAAAGAAAAGAAAGTAATAATCTAGGCTGTCCAAAATAAACTATTCAGGGTCAGTAATAGCAGCTGTATGTCTTTAATCATAACTATTTTCCTTCTCAGCTCTCAGCATGGAAACCTGACTGCCAGTAGAACTGATTTTAATGACAAATGATTGAGGGAAGTTCACAAGACACTTGAACATCAACACAAATTACCAAGCAGGATGAAGTATACCCATTCCTTGTTACATGGTGCCCGAGTTCTGCACTAAAACACAGGGTGAAATCATTTAATACTCTTGACCTACCTATCAGATTTAATTTGCAGATCCAAACTTCCTGCATGGCTTGAAAACTTTTAGTATTATTAGGTTCTGTACTAATAAAGAATATTATAACCAAGTTTAAATGCTGAACAATCTTTAAAAGTCAAATTCAGATGCCTAGTACTGTCTGCATCAAATAAATTAATTTCTTCTCATGTACCTGTAAGTTTTGCAGCTTTGCACGTGTTATGTATCTTTGGGCACCCTTTATCTGAAAACTAATTCTGCTATTTGACTTTATTCTTGTTGCTTACATAAACACATTTCTGCAAACAAATACTTTTCTACTCTGAACAGACAGTTCTATAAGTTTCACAAATTTCTATTTTTGGGTGGGATATGAGATGCATTTAGTGAGCATCACACTGGAGAGATCTCTTATTTCATACTGTAATCACAACTAGTATCTGAGATTTACAGGAACACAAAACTATCATCCTGCCCTCAGTCCAAAAATTATTGCTTCCTGTGAATACAGTGATTTAAGAAATCCCCAGTCTGGATATGACTTAAGTATCACATGTTAGTTCTGGGCCAGCCAAATATCTTTACTGTGGTTAGTGGTCTGCAAGACACTGCAAAAGACTTCAATTCTCTGTTTTGCATACTTGAGCAAACGATAGCTATGTTTATGCCTATATAACATCTTTCATTCAAGAATCTCTGAAGATGCACAGCAGGAAAATGCTGAGCTGTTGCTGTTCTTAGGGTGATTTTACAAAGAAGGGGGCTGTGCATGAAATACCAAGAAATTTTAAATTAATTTTTCAAACTTGACAATATGTCATTATGGGGGATACAGTTTTTTCTAATGCTAAGTGTTTCTACTAATGTTAAGTGAATGTACAGCTCTATGTCAAGCTAACTAGAGCTTAGCACCCTCAAAAATTGTTATCCTGAGTAGGTCTTGGAAGGTAGTTTTTAGAGAAGAAAGCACAAGTCTTCACTGGTTTGTTGATGTAAATCCACTGTGCTCTGTTGCAAACCTGAATGGATAAGCTTTTCAGGATATAAGCTAATTCTGCACAGAGGTACAAGGCTATCTACAATGGGTTTCAAGAGTTGTGTAAAAGCATTTATTATAATGCTTCAGTTCTGTCCTACGTGATAACATCTGTACTCTTTTTGGAACCGAGCTGGCAATCTTTGGATCAGCAGAGTCACAACTGCTTGGCTCAGCTGTGTCTTGAAACACGCGGCATAGCTTACTGGAACAGAGGAATTTTGACAATTGGTCATAATTTTACGAACACCTTTGGTGACAGGGTAAAGCATATTTTCTATGATCCTGATAAACTGAAAGAAGGGATTGTAAAGAACAACACAGAGTAAGGTAAAAATAAAAAAAAAGACTAGCATCTTGAATATTGTGGATCACAGTAATAAAGATCAGGACATTAAGTTAAAGAGCAACATAAGCTGACTAGATCAGTATGATATTAAAAGACAAATGCCATTGTGAGCTGTATTACCAAGAACATTGTATTTAAAATACACTGATTGCTCTGTTGTCTATGGATCATGTGAAGCTTCAGCTAGAGAACTATTTGCAAATCAGTCCACTGAACCTGCTGACATTTATGGTAAATTAAGTAGTACTCAGGGAAAGGCAACAAGAGTGCTAATAATTTTCAGAAATACAACCTGTGAAGAATGCTTGAAGGAAAAGGTATTGTTTGGTCTATGGGGGAAGTGGAAGTCTGAAAAGAACATGATAAAGGTCTTCGAGTATTCAGTAGTCTGCTATGAAGTCTGTCTAGGATAGGACAAGAAAGAATCAGTTTATTTATTAGGAAAATCAAACATTAAAGGTAGTGGAGTACTGGAGTAGACCACTTATGATGGATATAGTTGGATTTTTTAGAAAATTCTGGATCAAGATATGTTCTACACATACTAATCCTGTCTCAAAACAGATCAGAAGTCCTGAGATTTCATCCAGATCCAAAACTCTGCAATTCCATTAATTCAAGATGACATGCATTGTGTCTAAAAGGCACAATACCAGTATCCTGTTGTGACTTTATATTGACAGATGTATTTTTCCTGGTATCAGTTATTAAGTTCAGAACCTAAATTATTGGCCTAGCCTTTGTAATAATACTATAAAGGGCTTTAAAGACCGGAGGTGAGCAAAATAGTTTTGAATAAGGCAAATAGACAGTGAAGTACTATGAGAACTAGCAGCAGGTCATTATGTATCTGTTTTGAGGCCTCTCTGTTACAAAATGAGGTATTCTAAGCTAGTTGCACTGCCAATGAATAGCATTTTCCTCTGGAATCTGGAAGAATGTGTCCATTGCTGTGCTTCTACAACAGATTTCCTGAATAAATGCCTCCTAAAACTATACAAGGACGACCAGATGTCTGTGTCTTTCTTCTGCAGAAATGTATCACTCCAATTAAAGTTCATCCTTCTTTTCATATATAGAATTTATTTTAGCTCCCATTTTTAAGTGATGATTTCAATTCTATCAACTTCTCTTATAAATCACTAAGCAATGGGGATGTGGGGGTGTGCGTGTTTGGTCTGTGAAGGAGTAAGAATATAAAGAAGCTGAAGAAGATACAAGGAAGTACTTTTTGTCTGTTAAGAGAAATATGTGAAATGAGAAGAATGCAGACAGTAACTATTCAGCTTCCTTCTAAAAATGTGACTTGGACTGTATTTCAACCATTCTTTAAACTTTCAGGGGGGGAAAAAAGAGAGAAGAAAACATATTGAAACCCTAACCTATCCTATATTATTAAAGACTGAAACAGGAAATAGCAATAATGTTATGGGAGGCACTGACAATAAAGCTTGGATTCATGTACTTTCCACACCACCAAAACCCACAAGACTGTAGCTGCAAGGCATATGTATCTGAAGATTCAGCTAATTCTGTGATTATTCAGTTACAGACTATGGAGTAGTAAAGCTGATATTTTAAGTTCAAATATTCTATTTGCTAGTCATGTCACTGAACTGAAGATGCCATGTAACTGCTGCTGAGATCTTGATTTTGTAACAGTTATCATAGTTCTTATCTCACAGCTTGTAGCATTTTTTCTTTAGCAGTAATACATTTAGTTTGCTACCAGTGCATTACCCATTAATTGGCAGTAACAAGTCAAGCAGAAGAAACTTGATCTCATCACAGTGATCTGTGGAACAGTGTTGCCACCTTGGACTAGAACAGGTTTTAAAGCTGTTTTACAGAGCAAGATGGGGGGAGCAGATTTATTACATGGCTTCTATTGTTTTGCAGCAACTATTGTAATTGTTTTGATGCTTCTGAGTACTACAACATTTAAAATTATGGTGTCTAGAACACAAAAGCAATCAGGCTGCTACCAACTTTTTAAACTTATGTGTATCAAGCATAAAAAAAAAAGTCTTTGCTTGTACACAGTGTATTCATTTGCAGAAGTCATAAGGCACAGGACACATGCATGTAGAAGGTTTTCAGACGTACCAAGAAATCAGAAATAGAAGGTCAAACTAAAATGTTCACCATATACAGCATAATTTTACAAAGAGAATGTCAGTTGCTACAGACTCAATGCCATATTCTAAGAATAGCCAGGCTTTCTGTGAGAGTATTTCAGAAATAAGAGGTTTTTTTTCCAGTCCTTCAAATGGTCTCTTTGTCTGTTCTTTATATCCATTACCCTGTCCTCCACACATCTAGCTCTGCTCTGAAACAGGTATTTAGTGACAGTACTAGTAGGGTAGATTACAGAAAGTCTTTCTAAGCATATTTGTAAATTAACTTCCATAGTAGAAAGTCACATTTTTCTACCCTTAAAATCAAATATAATGAAAGACTGCTGCCCTGCATAACTGAAACGGAAAGGAAATTTAGAGTTCTCTCTGGATAGCACTGTCAATTCCAAACAGTATTTGGCTTATGAGCCAGAAGTGCACAGATGAAAAAGTACCTTAAAAAGGAAAGGTTTCTCAGATTTTAAGCAACGCCTACAGCAAAGCCTAAACCTTCTTTTTGCAATTGTACCTGGCCAAAATATGTGACCGAAAAGAAGTCTAGTAGATGTCCTCAACAAAGTACTTGTACTGAAGAGCAGTGAGAGGACCCAGCATTCTAACTTATTAAGACCAAACAAGACCTATTAAGTATCTGCTGTTGAGCAGCTGAATCATCTGCTAAGAGAGGTCAAAATAAAAAAGCTGATCTTTGGAAAGGAGGCAAGGATAAAGCTGTCAATTCTTCTGCCTTCTTTTCTTTCTCTTGACATGAAGATCAATGGTATTTTAATATTTGAATCAATTATAAAACAAATAAAAAAAGGAATAAAGAAGTTATGATGCATGAGGAATCATTATGCCACTTTAAAGCCTGCTTTAATATCCTGTCGTGTATTCAGCTTAGGTTGCCACATCCACTTTAAGTCTCCATTTAAGCAAGGTGCAAATAGTACAAAAATTGTTCTGCTAAAAGTAGGGATATCTTGGCAGTAATCTTTCAAGACTCGACATGATACATTTTATGACTTGCCCTGCAATATTCCATTTGACGCTTTTATTGTTTTCAAGATACTGAGTCACCAATCACTATTAGCTGTAATTGGGGCATTTTATTTGCTAAAACTCATTTATTAAAGCAAGCTAAGTGTACAAATGCTCATTGTAAAATACCAGGATAAAAGAAGTAAAACCCCATCAACAATTAAAGTTTGAGACTAAAGCAGTTAAACTGGATAAGAAAAAAGAGAAGCTTTCCCACTATGCTTACAACTAACTCTCCAAGGCAATCACTTTTGACTGGAGTACTATAAGGAAAACAAATGGTAAAATACTAAGAGAACTGAAAAACACTGAGATTCACTGGGGAAAAATCCCCTCAAGTGTTGTATGAGATAAGCTGAGACATATTCCAGAATGCATATAGAATACTACGTGTGGTCTCTGACTAGCTATAGAAAACAATTTTGATGGACAGAGATTGGAAGTGACAACAGAGAAAGAAGAAACTTCAATGTAGAGCGCTCTTAAGTGTAAATATGTGTATTCTTATTGGAAAAAGGATGACCATATAACTAGCAAATAGATCCAAAATATGAATTTTTACTTTCTTTAGTACTTTAAGCAAGTTGCTGAAACTTGCTTGAACAGTTTTGTTTCTTTGCTCATGTTTGAAATCTTCTACTGTCCCTTACAAAAGCTGTTGTAGAACTACAAAGAAACATCTATATCTATTGCTCTTAATATATATTCTTTCAGCTAAGCTCAAGTACTGGAAGCACGTTTGTCTTTAAGAACATCTACTAATGCATTTGGGAAAGTTTAGGATAAATCAAACTGTATTGTAGTAACCTCTAAAAGAGGTTAGAGTTAGAAAAGACTGGGTACAGAGGATACAAAGAGAAAGAAGATGGGTATGTGGCAGGCAACCTTTTTCACCTCCAAAAAACACCGTTGTGACTGGAGGATCTAGCAATACTTAAGTGCTGGAAAGACTTCTAATCACCTTCAGTGTTTTAATGCAAGAGGCAAAGGAAACATACTTACCTGCTCTTGAAGTCACTTCCTGAACGACAAAAAATATTTTTTACTCAGAACACTGAAGTATCTGTATTATTATTTGACACACTTTCATGAACTTTATAGTGAATTTTGTCAGTTGATTAACAAGGGTTAGAATGTTACCTGTTCAGAAGTTAAGAAATGTTATCATCATGAGTCTCTATATGTTAACTCACCCCTTCATGTGATGAGTACACGGTGTCTGAAATTACATGATCATGTATTGTTTTCTCCATGTAAGACCCGTCTGTATCAAGTACACAGAATGGGTGATGTTCTCTAAACAAAAATGTCTGTATAATGAATTAAGCTTCTTTCTTAAGACTTCTACTTAATCTACTGCTGAAATTTTACGATGTGCGATGAATGAGACACAAAGAGAAAGATAGGCATAAGGTAAAAGAAGATGAAGCAGTTCAATCCCACCCTGGAGAATTATATTATACCTCTGTTTCTGAGCTCCCGTGTAATCCTGGGCAACTAATTTTAAACTAAATGTTTACAGTTGGTTACTAGTTTTTCACTTCTTGACTTGGGTCCTTGTGGCACATAGCTAAGTTTAGGTTAACTCCTTCAGAAGTAGTGTCCTTGATACTCTGCCTACATCGGGTCAAATTTCAAACTCATCCTCTAAAATATCAGAAAATTATAGTTTGTCAAGCAAAGCATTAGACTCTTTTTAACAATAAATGCACAGATATTCTTTCCTAATTAGATTCTTGAAAATGGTTGAAGTTCTCCTGAAATGTCAGAATCTGACAGATTAAATAGCATAAAACTCAAATAAAAACACTTTAAAAGAGTAAAAGAGAAAAAAAGTTAAAAATGGAAAAAGAGAAATCCCTAACAGGAAGTACAAGCCAACCTTCTGTGTAAGTCATGCTATAAGCCATGCTACCTATTGTAGAGTAATACTCAGCATCGGAACTTAATATGTTCAGTATGCACATGGAAGCTACAGCCATATTTCTGAATAAAACGAATAACCAAATTAGGACTTCATAATGAAGTTGGTCTAAAATGGTTATTTTTATGATTAATTGGATTCTTTTACCCTTTACTAGTTGTGGATTACAGAAAATAAGTTTTATATTCAGGACTGAGTATAATTTCTCTGTTGGAGATTCTTTCTACTGGTAAAGTGGTTTTTCATTTACATTTAAATTATTCTATTCTCTTGAAGCATTCTTTCTCACTTTGTCACTCATCAATATACAGAGGATTTCAGTCTGATATGTTGCTATAGCCCTTTATAAGCTACTGGTGCCTTATGTCCCTCCTCTACTCTGTTGGTTGGGCACATCCTCTGAACTCCAGGTTTGCAAAATGGGCAGAAGATTCAAGAGAACTGTAAATTCCTTACATGAGAAGGAAGATCAAGACAACAGAGAAATACCACACTCTGAAGACACCACAATTTAGATGACTTACACTTCCACTACTCTCAAGCTGCAGTTTCTACCTCAAACTTGCAACATCTCAGTGCTCCAATCTGGAAAATCAAAATAAAAGTGAAGAAAAATATTTTTCTAACTGATTTTGTTCATGCTAATTAATCTCAGACCAATGAGTACTACTAATTCTTTATGCTGGTTCTAACTGGCTTTGAAGGAAAACCACAGTGAGAAAGTATTTGCTATACAGCATAGATATTCCTGTTGATGAGGCTGAAGTTGTTAGAGACACTGCTCCCTTCACTAACAATTATCACTAGTCTAAAAAGCAGGAAGTTTAGGCTTTGCTCCTACTCTCTGTGACCTTATATATGATCTCCAAAATTTATTACCACTACACAGTTTGTGAAGTTGTGAGACAGTCTTGTGACACAGCTTGAGTCTGCATGCTGTCTTTTGAGGAGTTCATAGAACCACAAGTAAAGACATGCTGTCATTTCCTGCAATCTCTACGATGTGTCCTGATGCCACAGTCACCACAACAATATAAAGTAACAAAAGTCACCGTGCGGGTGGATGGTGTAGTATTTTAACAAGGGCCCTGTCTTCTTAGGATTATCTCAGAACATACCAAATTGTAGGCAAATTTGAAAGCAAGAACTCAATGCAAATTTAAAACACTATTGTGTATGTAACTGAAAGTGTGATTCTGAAAGATGCAAAATTTTGGAAAAGCTTGGAGCTTGCTCAGTCTGAAGCCCAATGATGATGTATATTCAAATGTCACCAGTTAGCTATTTTGCTGCTGATCCTTTGAGCAGAAATGTCTTATTCCACAATGTTTATCCTGTAATCCCATACTGTCAACTCAAGAATCAAAACTCCCAACAGCCAACTTGCCTCCAGCTATTTTACCTCCTCAGCAGCTTTCAAGAGGCTGTAATATACTGTCAATACAAAAGCCACTGGGTTATTGACAGGTGGAAAAAAAAAAAGGAGGTTTTAAAAAGCTGAATTAAATATCAAGCGAGATAACAAAGGAATGACTCCATGAGGCATTATTAATTTTCATACAAAATTACTTAAAATCCTTAAAAATAAAGTAACCGGAAGCTATTAATGATCATGTTATACTTAACAGGTTCTTTGTTTGACATAATACATCAGAGCTTAGATAAAAAAAAGTTGTAGTGTGTGATACAGGTTATTATCGCTGTGTTTACTGGTTTAGTGTGTATAGGAATACCTACCGAGCCCCAGTTAAAGAAAAAAATCTCACTTTTCCAAAGTAGTAGGGAAAGCTGGGTTTGAATTTAGCTAAATGGCTGTCTATCTAGTATAAGCCTTTTCTTTCACAAAGCTGTAACTGTTAATAGTCTTTGATTCACTTCTGTGAAACTTCACAGTGAAGATTAGCCTTGTAAGGGGCATGGCATATCTTTGTGCTAGCAAGTGACCACGCCTTTGTGAGCTAAGGTTGCAGCACTTCATTTTTAATCTGCATCAAGATGCTTTGGACCCTCCCTCCTTCATGTGAGGAGGCACGGATGTGAACTTGTCAAGGCTCTAACCACTAGGGGGCTGTGTGAACACAATGTTTTGGCAACTTCTTGGCCCTTCACTGGTTCAAAAGGGCAAAGGCGTTTTTATGAACGATAAAACGTGACTCTGAAATAATTAACTAGGTTTTCTTTATCTCTCACCTTTAACAGAAAACACATCAAATCATGGCTTAATTAGTCCTGTGAATTTTTCAGAATGACCATAAGTTACTCAAAATCTTTGTTGTTCATGGTACTTGTGTAAAAAAATGCAAAATCCTTTTGAATCACTGTCTGAGCTTGAAACATGCTCTCTACAGCTCAAGGGTCAAAACTAATCTTGAAGAAGTGTGGACACCGCAAATCCTCTCCATAAACTGATACATATTATGTCTAATTAAGGTATCTGACGAATACCCAGAAAACAGAGCGACATTTCCACAAAAACACAGATATCGTTGAGGCATATCCATTCAATTTTTTTGAAAACCTGTTTTTGATACTTATATAGATCATTTACCCTTCCCTCTTCCAACAGGCATAGGAAATGCACAAATAATAAAAGACAGTGAAATCTGGTAAAATCCCTGGAAACTTGGTCATTCATAGGGACAGGCTGTTCACGAGTTTGCTGTGGTTTTCGTCCATAGCAGACGCAGGAAACATCAGAAGCGCCAAGGAGCTACCTATTTCATCTACTTGACCCGTCTCCTCTCGATTCTTCTAAGTGCCTGCTGGGTCACCGAAGCATTCAGTCAAAAGGAGGTAAAACGTCCTAGTACTTGTATTTCACGTCATCTGAAAAGTTCTGCTCGTGTTCATTTTTAAAAGACCCAGTCCTAATCTCGTATTTCTACAGAGCCTGGGGAAGGGAGACAACTTCGATGGCGACCCTCAGCGCCTTGGCAGGCAGGAGAGGAGGGGCGGCCAGGTAGGCTCGGCTACCGGTACCTGTGGAGAAAGCACGACAGCCTTCTGTCATCTTCCCTTCCGCCACCCCTCAGCGCCGCGAGCATGCGGGAGAGCGCTTTAAACCGGCCGCAAACGGGGGGTACGGAAAAGAGTCGGCAGGGGGAAAAGGCGCCAGGAGGGGGCTGACGGCCCGCGGCCCCTTCTCCAGCCCTTCGGCGCTGGCCCGGGCAGAAACGCGGCCGCTGCCAAACGGCGGCTGACGGCCGCGCCGGGCCGGGCCGGGCCGGGCCGGGCCGAGCCGAGCCCCGAGGCGGGCGGTGCGCGGGCGGCCGCGG
>WHYT01016308.1:157661-177661 GCA_009806455.1 Tetrax tetrax
CCTTCCCCCCGTAACTCTTTTCTTTTTGTTGTGCATGTGCTTGCAGTTTGCACCTCTCCCATCAGCGATTGTTAGCAGAAGTTGCAGAGTGTGCTGATGCCCTAACTGTACAGGGAAAGGGGAGCCCCCCCCCAAAAAACTTTGGAGCAAGTTTTTGCTGCTTATTTCACGCGCTGTGAAATAACGTCCCCGTTACAGGAGGGGTTTTGCAAAACAGAGTTTGGGCTTTCGGGACCTCTTAATTTGAAAATTAAAAACCGAAATGACTGAGGATCTCGTTTGAGTGAAGACCGTTTGTCTGGGTTGTGATATGAGGATAGGTCAAACAGTTGCAAAGAACACGCACGTTTAGAGCCAAGACTAAACTTAACATGCATGATGATAACTGTTGGTATTAACAAGTGGACTGACCTCAGTTAATTGATGAACAGTGATCAGTCGACGTTCAGTGGTGTATTTTCAGTCGATGTTTGACTACCGCCTTGCTTTCAGTCAGCTTTTCTCACCTCACTCCAGGGATGTTACATATCTGTCTTGCGTGCCTTAAACATACATATGTGCACGCACACGGATGCATGTGTGTGTGTATATATACATAGAAGTATGTGTATGTATGTACATGTATTCACGTATGTACAGCACTCGAACTACAGATAGAGCGTATGTCTGCGTGAATGAAGGGAGAGCTTGAGATGGAGAGTTTGTATTTTTCCCTTCTCTCCATAACATGACATGTCTTGTTTCACTGATCAAAGCCACACTTGGAGTGTAGGAGATGCAACTGTCAAATGTAGGCAACAATAAAAAAAAAAAAAAAAAAAAAAAAAAAAAAAAAAAAAAGGAGAGAGGAAAAAGCAGCATGTGCCCAGGACTGTGGTTACAGTAACGCTGACAGAAATTAAAGTGGTTTTGAAAGCAGCATGCGATTTATGATGGTTCCCATTTACCCTAGAGTCAAGCTGTTGTAAAATTGATGCACAAAAGACATCATGTAATAATCCAGTGTACCTAGGATTAAAGTGGCAACGAGTGTCTTTTTGTGTGTGTGTCTGGCCGACAGTTAAAATGGTTTGAAGCTATTTTTAAGTAAGAAGTCAAAGCAGGATATTACATATTTCTTTTCTTAACCTGTATGTTAGCCGTGCATAGCAGTCGTTCAAATATTTTTTAGTGGAAGTGGGCTTTTATTTCTCATTATCTTCCATTTCCCCTCTGTATTATAACCCATCTCCACAGATGAGTTTTAAAATGGGGTAGCGTTTTTGTTATAGTTTCAGAGTACAAATGTTCACAGTTTAATTACTGAGCTCATTTCAGACAGTAATATTTAATAAGCCCGATCAGCAGATCTGCACAGGAATATCAAGTTCCTGTAAAAGTATGTGGAACTTTCCTTGCCCTTAAAAACTGCAGGAATTTTAAATCTGAAATTTAATGGGGCATATGAGCTGTCTGATACATTGTAGTTTCATTTTAAGCTGTCCAGTATTAATGAACCAGCTAGCTTTATGTGTGCTCTGCTTTAAATTCCTGAAGCACATGAATTTCAACATTTACTTACTAAATATTTTGAATTATCTGTCTTTACCTGATCCAGATGCAGGAAAATCGAAGTGCAAATTATAAACTAATCTGTTACGAGCAAATTTTGAAACTCCTTTTAAGACTTAGGATTGTGAAAGTGTTCCTCAAGTCCACGTCTTACACACATAACAGAAAAACCTTGCTTTGATACATTATTTTGTAAAAATACAGCACTGTGACATTTTAGGGGAAAAAACTGAGCAGATCTATGTCTTTAATCACACTGCATTTTTATTATTGAGGTATTTGAGAAAGACGGGTACGCGATTACATTAAACAAAGTAAAGGAACTGACAAAAGCAGAGATGACTATTGCTATATTAAAATGTAAGTGTTACAGTTTGAATTTTCTAGTGAGTTTTTGAGTTCAGTGCTTTACATAACATTTTGTCCTAATCTTGCTTGCTGTCAGAGATGTTTCATGGTTGTGCAATTGCTGCAGTCAAGAATGCCAATTTGCATTCCAGGAGTGTCATTTGATTACTTTTATCTGCGCAGCTCGAAGACCAGCCCAGACCTCTCATTTCATCTTGCCATGTCACGAGTCAATGCTGTGTCGTCTTTTCAAAAATCTGCCTGATTTAGACAAGAAAGAAAAGTACTTTCATGTTGCAGCCGCAGTCCCCTGCTAACTTGTCAGCAGCAGGATATGATTCACTTGGGCCCAGAAGAATGGTACAGAGACGAGGGTTAGGCGGTTCAATAAGCCCATGGACAGGTAGTGTGTGACGTCCCAAGAGAGCTTAAGTTAATGAAGAACAGGTCTGCTTAGTTCTTCACACTCTGACCTGGTGCTGTCCCCACAGTTTTCTCATTTGATCTTTCCCAGCAAATTGATCTTTTCTAGTACTTTTTTGCCTTCCAAGTTAGTCCTTGTGGGACTGAAATTAGCAGAGCAACTTAAGTTGGATAATACAGCTGTTCAGAAAAGAAGAAATTGGACACTAGCTCATAAAGGGGGAGGGGAGAGTAAGCTATTCTCTCTGTTACTGGATTTTTCCTTTTTTTTCCCTTTTTTTAGTCTTATTTTAGAAAACTTCACAACAGCCGTATTGCTTTGGAAGTTTGCTTTCTTTCTTATTTATAGTCTGTGTGGATGGTCCATTGCACATTGCATTAAATGTGTATCATTTAAATAAAACAAACATGCTTGCAGAATAGACTGCAGGTTTGCTTTGGTATTTGTCAGTTGAACTTGCTTGTTAGAAATGATTTGCTAGTCTATAATGAGGCTTTTACAGTTGTCGTAAGACATTTTAAATATCAATTGCACATGCCAACTACATTATTTATAGCCTGCTAAATAACTGTAATTCCATAGTATCCAATACTGAAATGCAGTGGAGATTAAACAATAAAAGCCATTACAAATGGTATGTGTAAATATTATGGTAGGTGAAAATACAGTCAGCAAATTACCACTGGCATTACTGGTTTTCTGGAAAACCAGTGTATACAAACAAATTGGTTTTGAACTAAGACAGTCTCTACTTAAAAGTTGGGTTCTAAAATGGGGCTATGGTATTATCTATCATTCTTTCTTATGTTATTTTGCACTTAGTAATTGGAAAGTAGGATGGAAGTGTGTTTGTGTGTGGATGTGTGTATTTCAGTACATGGCTAGGTTGTCAGACTAAAATTTCAAACTGGAATTTGGTAAATAAAAGTGTAAGTTGCAAATGATTAACAAGATCTTTAGTATGCTGCACAATAATAAACAGTATTTAACTTTCTGTATTTCATAGCAGATGTTCTCACATATTATCCATGTCCGTCCAAGTTGTAGAATTGAAAACTGCTGAATGAAAATGAGAACACTTATTATGTAAGGGAAGGATGTCTCTCACTCTCTCTCAGTATTGCTTTTGAACATGGGAAGGAACTGTAAAGGACCATTGGTCAGTTAAGCTCCTTTACAGAGCTAGAGGGAGCTTCACGATTTTATTAGATATGCCATAGGTGAGAAAAAGGGGAAAAATATTCTGAATAAAGGAGGGCTGATTACTAACTTTGGTTCAGAGCCAAAGGTACAGAACTTGGGCTTTGAGGTGGCTTTATTCTGTGTCACATACACATGTATATCAGTGAGATTTGTGGCTGACTGCAAATCTTGTCAATTTCAAGCAAAACAGAAATGACCAAGAGCAAAGTAATTACATTAAAACAAGTTCAAGTAAAACATTGGATTTTATTAAAAAAACCCCAAATTTATATTTTTTCCCCCTCAAAGATGGGAGTTTCTGGCAGTGTCCCTTTTCCTTTTGCATATTGGATGCTGTCACCAGAATCTGAAGTCTTTTCTTTGCTGAATATTGTTTGATAAAAGAGTCCTGACTTTCAGTCTGCAAGTTTGCACAGGGCTTTTGATGTAAAGATTTAATTTGATTTAGTGTCCTTTATTAGTATGTGTTAAGAAAAAATTGTGTGTGTCTGGAAATAAAAAAAGTTCCCCATAAAATACAAAACAAATAGAGTATACCTGTCATTTTAGAAATGCGTATCACTTCCTAATCTAGCCAGGAATTTGTACTTAATTGAGAGGAATAGCATTTAACATGGCTTAATAAAAAGCATCTGTTTAAACCTTGTATTCTGTGTCAGTTTCATCCAACCCAAATTCTGATATATTTGCTCTAAAATCGCATTGATTGTAATTGCTGCTTAATAGTTACATGGCAGCTTTTACAAGCATTACTTTGCACAAACTTATTTACCATTTAAGTAAATGATATAATCCAGTGAGATAAATTACCAGATTTGTCTCCTTTGTCTCTTGGCACGGTAGCTCTCATTATGTGCCATGCAAGTAAAAGCCTTTATTTGTTGATTATTAGAATCTTAGTACACTCAGGAGTTCTGCTGTAATTTCTTGTGGTTGTTCAAAGAGGTTCTCTCATTTTAGAATCTTTCCATAGTACTCTTACCATATGTTATAAATATGTATATTTTATACTCCAGATACATATGCAAATACTTTTTTTTTTTCTTATTCCAGGTAAATCAAGGTTTTTTTGAGAGAATTCTTTTCATCTGCATCATCCATTTCAGTACTTCTCTCTTGAAATACCTTATGTAAAAAAACACAAATTCAGATAAGAGATTTATTTCTGATTTGTTGCTTTCAAGAGTTCTTTTTTTTTTTTTTTTGTAGAAAATTACAAAAAGCTAGGGAAGTTTTAAAATATGCTAGGCATTGCAATTATTTTTTAATTCGGAAAGTAGAATATCCATAATGCTGATTCGTAAGTCACAAGCCAAAATAAATCAAAATGCTATAAGCTAACCACTAGAAAGTTTTTAAGTCACCATGGTCTGGTGCACTGTCTGGAAGTTTAGCTGTGTTTTTGCAGTGTGTTACAATTGGTTACATCTACAGTTCTGCTGCATGTAAAACTTAAGAAGCTAGGCCTGTTAGAATTCTTCAGCTACAGGGAGAGTTTTAGACCGTATGCAAAGTGTATTATGAACTGTTATCAGCTGTAAACGGAGCTGAGTGTATGTGCAACTCCCATCATGCTGTCAGCTGGAATCACATTGAAGTAGTGTTGCAACTTTATCGTATTTGTCAAATATGTATTATTTTGAAACTTGTGATTTGTGCTTTTAGTCAGTGCTTTTTAATGTTGAATACAAAGATGTAACAGCAAACAAAAAACATTTTTCTCTTTTTGTGACCTGACATTTGCCGAAGTGCCCCATGCTGAAATTTCTTTTCAGTATCTTTTTTTCTTCCAAAGCCAGACATGTACCCAGACACAAAAGCCTCTGTGTATAGCAAGCTGTTTTAAATATTGTGACTCGACGATGTGCTGTCCTTTCTCTGCTTGAGCCAAGGATCTCTGCTCAGTGTCTGTGGATTACCAAGTCCCTTCTTTATTGTACCTCTTGTCAGCTATTCCTATTCATTTAACCTTTCATTAGTGTCTGTGCAGCTTCACTGTCTGGAAAGGCAAGGAAAAACCTAAAGGCCTACTGTCACAGTTATTAGATTTCTCAGTTACATCCCAGCAACCATAAAGGAGTAAGAGTCAACACTATTGTCATGCATGCTGCTATCCTGGGGTGCAACTCTTCTGTGCATGTCAAGGACATGTGCCACATGTTGATAATGCATCCCAGGGATAAATGCACAACATGGGGGATAAACCAAGGCTGGCACTAATGAGCTTTGTAGGAGTTATTGCAAAGACAAACAGTTGTGAAGGAATTTTGCTTAAAACGCCGAAGAGATGGACTTGCATTAAGTGTTGCCAAGGCTTGCTTGTGAGGTACTTGTCAATCATGTTAGTTTCATTTAAGTGCCATTTACAAGGGAAAAAGTGTTTTCTATGACTAAGAAATGTATTGCTTTTCCTTTTTCAAGCTGTCAGGATAAAGTGTACTTGAAGTAGTCCTCAATAATACAGTTTATGACTATTTTTTTCTATTTTTACTCACTTTTGGATCAAAACCTGCAAGTCTTCCAAATTACTTGAAAAAATTCTTCAACTATGGATGACAGTGTATTTTAAAATATTTCCGTTAGCAAAGCTTTAAGTTCACTCGTGGTATTTTAAAAGCATTGATAGAGTCTTGTCTGAGGCATAAATTTGTCTGAGAATATGTAGGTGCATCTGAGTAGTTTCTTCTACATTTGCCATCCCAATGAGTCAAAATCATTAGTGATGACACAGCTTCCTCATTCTGCTTTAGGCACATTTTCCATTTAGTCCAGTGCAATATTCACATACACCTTGCTTCTGAAGTTCCTATGAAGCCCATCTGATTTACTCTATTAACCAAATCCAACTGAACTCTGAGCTCCCTCAGTTTTTAGAGTAGTAAAAAAATACATGCTTGTTTATTTCTGACCTCTCTTAGTTGACCTGTTAGAATACTGCTTAATTACATTATAATCAATAGTATTATAACAATATGATACATAACTTTGTATGACTTTCAGGAGGATATTTTGGTCAAAACAGAATTAGACCTGTAGATTTATAGTTAAATTACAATTGAATTGGTTCTCTGTAAAGCATAAGGGTCTAATGTTGGTTCTGTTTATAATAAGGTTGAAAGTGGAAGTAAAGCCATTGAAATCAGTGGAGTTAAAGCTATGTGAAACTGTTCAATAAAATCTAGTCACCTTCTTTGCACTTTCCTTATAGCACGCTAAGAGGATTTTAAAGATGATAACTCTAGTGGGCTACAGGAAAATTCCTACAGCTTCCTTGTTTAAGATGGACTGTTTAGACTGACATCTTTAAAAAGTGTGAGTAGTTGTCATTTATCAATAAAAATTCCAGGCTATTTAGGTTTTCTTTACATTTCTGATACGAAAGAAGTGAAGCATGGCTGCACCTTTTGCTTTAGATCAGAACATCAAAGCCAAAGTGACCAGCAATATAGTAGTTGATTGTAGGAACAAGTGCCTCCAAAGAAAATTGTGTTTGAGAGAAAATTCAGCAAAAATAATCTTTTTATTTTTCTTTTTCAAACACTGGAAACATTTGTAACGCTGATACTGAATTCCACTTTCGTCATATTGAAAGAGAAGCTGTTATATTTTGTGATTTGAATTAGACAAATATTTAAATGGAACAAAATCTTCAGACATGAGCTGGAACAAATGTAGTAGTGCCTACTTAGTTTAAGACATCCTTTCATTACTAGACTGATATTAGCTTTGATGAATCTAAAACTTGCTACATGGTTTCCAAATCAAAGATGAAAGGGCCAGTTAGGAATCAAATAAATTTTCCTGTTGAAATGTAGCATTTGACATTTAGAAAGATGTGCTCAGCATGATGAACCACTTCTTTTTACTGCAACTAGCCTGGTGATTTTTGCAATAAAACTACTTTGAAATTGAATTGAGGTATAATAAATTTAAGGTAAATTAATTTGGAAGTCCTGATTGGTGCCATTTTTTAACTAAGGGAAGTAGTTCCCTGAAAACGCTTTTTTCCCCTTTATTGTTAATACATTACAATTTTCATTGCTATGTAATTACTTGTATAGTTGTTTTGATAAACTCTTACTGGTCTAACTCCATTGACTTTGTTGTTGCAGCGTGGCAATTTTATTAAACTCACTGTGAAGTTACCAGTATTTTCCTAGTACTAATCAAATGGACATATACCTCATCTGTATGTTTGAGCAGTTATTATTAGGTACGCTAATTTATAGTCTACAATACAGTTGGGCAGTGCTTTTATACTGATCTGATACTAATTGTATGTTTCTGAAAGCCTATTGATAATATTTAACTTTCCAGAATGAGATTCTATACAGAATCCTAGAGAGCATCATGGAAAAATATTTTGCCGTTCTGCTGAAGATGCTAAGAATTAGTAAAAAATAGCAAGTATTACTTAAGTAATAGTGAAAACTTATGTCATTCTTCTGTGCTAGGCCATGACAATATTTCAGTTGGCAGCTGTATTTTGAGTTGGCTTTTGAAGATACCTTGTGTCTGATGTCCCATACAATATGCCTGATCAAAATAAATGACACTACAAGCCAGTTGGCCAAATGACTATATGAGCAGTGGGAAGAGGCTGAGGACTTTATGTTCTTCAGTACAGAAACTGGCATTAAGATTTTATCCACACATTGGTGTGAGTATTAAAAAACAATGTGTGAAATTGCATATGTTATGTAACTAAAGGCTTCTAAGGGAATTTAAGTTGGTACAATTGACATGATAAGACAGCAAGAAAGTTAAGTAGGAACAGGAAGCAACAGTGGATAAGTGATGTATGACTTGAAGGTTTCTATTACTTTACTTAAACTGGGCTTATTTTTTTAGCTTTTGCCTTTGGCATGTAAGTTACAATCTTTGTTTCCTTTTATCCACATGTACTACTTTGCATATCAGTGGTGAATCTCATTTATCAGCTGGTATATTTAAATGATGATATCTATGATATCAAATTACTATTCCATAAGCAAGAAGGTCCTGAGTTGCTGAGTGGGCACTCAGAGAGGATGGAGATATGCATCCTCTTTTATTACTTTTTGGAATGCAATTGGCAGTATGAGGGCAGCAAGGATGGGAGCGAGCTACTGGGTTCTTCATGGTTTGCTTTGGGCGTCAGAAGGTGGCAAGAAGCTCCTTGCCATCTCCTGCTAATTGATAGCTTTCATGACTACTCTAGCAGTAGTCTTTTCATTAAAAATAAGAGCAAAAAGTCTCTGTGATTTTAGCAATGGCGAAGAAGGACGTGGGTGAGCCTGATAGTACAATATTGAAAGAGTTTGAACAGTCTTGTATCTCTAGTCACCATCGCAGCAGGGCAAGAGGCTTGCCTCTTTTCTACTCTGCACACCCTTCCTGTCTCTTATGTTACTTGTGTGTGGAATTTCATGGCCCTTTTCCTATTAAATGGTTTACAAGTATGGGCAGTGTGGTAAGTTGAGTTTTGTATATTGTGTGAGTTCTGTGCAGCATTTGAAAGTCACTGGGCTGTACAGAGGATTTGTGAGCATGTTAGATAAAACCGTTGAACGTACAGGGAGTTGCTGTCTTCCTGCTATCAAACACTGAGGGTCAAAAAACCCACTCTTCTCGTGCAGTTGTTGCCAGACCCATGAAGAATCTAATCACAGTAGACCGAACAGTTGCAAGAGAGAAACTTGCTGAGGGGGGAAGTCCAGAGAACTGCTCTTGTCCTTACCTTTTTGGATTTAAGCCTCAAGGATGTGTCAGGATACAAGTATTCACCTTCATACTTCGTTTTTAAACGTAATTGGTTTTCAGGATTGTTTTTGCCCTTGTGGTGATATGTTTATAACAAAGCAACAGAAATTTAGCCTCATAACAAGCGAAATACACATGTTCCTTTTGTTTTACATACTGCAAGAATGATTTTAATTTAATGTGCTTTTTAGAAAACATGGCAGTGGCATGTATGGCAAGATGAACTGCAGATGTAGTGGAACAAAAAAAACGTTCAGAAATTCTGCTGCAGCTTTATTGTGTGTATATATACAATATATTATGGTATATACATACATAATATTTATGTCTTTATAAATGCATAAACATATATGTAAAAATATACATATACATACATACACCCATATGCATAGTACACACATAGTACGTACATACATGCGTACATATAAATCCATAGTTTTAAATTTTTTCATCTATATCTACAGAAATTTTTCTGAACAGGCATTTTTCTTACCAGGCAGGCTTTTTAGGCAGTTCAAGTTCTTGAGTAAAAGGAAGACAGAGATCAATCCTAAAAGATGTCTGTTAAAATTAGTGTACTGCTAGAATGAAACCAAATATTGTACCTCCCTTTACTCTTAGGAGAACATCTTAGGAAATACTGGTTTCTATTTGGAGTTTTGTATTTCTTATTTTATCTTCATTGTTCTTCAGCTTTCGTATCTGTTCTGTATATTATAAAGCCTCTTTCTCAATATTTGCATACAATCCACTGTTTCCTTTGAGAAATATATTAAGTTATCTTATTCTGTGATTTGCATATGTTCCCATAAGCATTACTTAAACCAAAGCTAGTACTGTGAACCTGTGTCTTATAAATATATTACAGTAATGATAATGAGACCTGCTAACAACAAAGCCTCTGGTATCTCTCTGATTCTACGAACTAAACATGACCATGCCAGCTCTTGAGATATTTTTCCTGAAAAAGCAATGTTGGATTGGATCTGTAGAAGAATCCCTGCATTGCTCTTCTAAATTAGGGATCTCCTCTTCTTTGAGATGTCTGATTACTTTGGTTTATGATGACAATTTTGCATGAAAGACATGACACTATGCCTTTTGTTATACATTATTAAAGAAGAATAACCAAAAGTGGCCTGGCATTTCATTGGCTTGCAAAAAGGATCTTCAATCCATTTGTCTTGGGTTCTATTGCTGTTACAATGTGCATTGAAGTATATTGTGATTATATTATCATGGGAATGTTTTCACAATATGCAGGCTTAGTTAGTTATTGCTATGTTGTAGAAAGTATCTCTGTATTTCCTATGAAAAGTGTCAGGACTGTGAAGATTTTAGGAATCTGCTGTTCCTAGTAAGATAGTCTTGGGAGAATGACTATTTATAACTGAAGCTACTCATAAAATAGTGGGAAATACCAGGTGTTGGCAAAATGTGGTGCCAGGATGGGAAAAAGCACAGAAAAGTTCATAAATTACGTAAAAGTTAATGGAAAGTCAGTTGAAATTAAGTCATGTTACTCAGCAGGTAACTTCTTTTACTACCATTCATGTAATTGCAGTGTTGCCAGTCATGGAGGTAGGTGTGCAGAATTGGTGAGGCTCATGTGAACAGAGACATAGGTGCTGTTTAAATCAGTTTAGGCAAGGTAGGACTCAGTGCTTTAGGCACCTAATGCTTTGAGGCATTAGGTCGTTTCATTGGATGTACTGAGCGTTAAAGGGTTTGCACTGTACTCATTGCTGATCTTTTATTACTTAGAAATCTCTCAGTTAACTAGAATACTGAAATTTCATCCCAGGATGTCAAGAAAATGTGTTACAAACTTGAATCATAGGCTGAAGCCGGATACCATTCCAGGACCTTTCTCAAAGAGAAACATAGGATATGTGTGGCAGTTCAGGATGGAGTGAACAAACTTCATTTGCTTTTTATTTAGAATAAGCTGATGGAACAGATCCTCTCTCATCAAAGCAGTCAGTACCAGATCTTACACTGACTTCAGAAAAACTTGGCGTTTTAAGTTCCTGATCCTTGTGAGTATACCTACCAAAGACTGTTACTGCAAGGTAGGAATTTACAGCTTGTCAACTAATTTGCACTGTCCTGATTATACGTAGTTTACTTCACTTTCAGTGTTGGCAAAGCTACATGACATGTGTTGCAAGCTAATTGATACGCTGTGAATCGGTATCCTGATCACCTGATGGTTACTTCTTTATTTAGTTAATTCTAATAGTTCATGAGTGTTTTGCCTTTGGCTTTCATAAGCTTAATGTCCAGTCATAATTGCCGGAGCTGGAAAATTGTATGGCAGTGGTATTAACACTTTGCTCTGAAGGGATTATAGGAACTTGAATCATGGCTTATATTCAAGTGGGATTTTTAATGTCTTATGGTAAAGACAGGCACTCCATGAATAGTATTTGAGTCAACATCCTAGTTGTCCAAAACCTCACAGAACTGAGGAAAAAACATTGTCTGGAAAAGAAGTCCAGTCATCCTTCTAGAGTAATGATTTGTAAGAACTGAAAGAGGGGGACAATTTTATTGTAAGTGATAGTTGCAGAGTTATAAAAATCCACAACTGAATACATATCAGTAAATGTGTGTACTGCGTAATATTAACATCTGTAGCATGTAATTTTACATGGATTGTGAAGGATGGAAATGTGGGTAATAATGTAATTCAGTGGTATACTGTAATGTTCTCAGAATACAAGACTGTCTTAAATAAAGCAAAATCTATGGATAAGCTTTATCTGGTTGATTAGTGTAATGCACATTTATAGCTCTATATGATTATTTGTTTTTCTGAGGTGGACTGTAACTTTGGAGTGCACTAAATTGTACTATCTTCGTATTTATTCATACTAGCTCTACACCATTACTTATTTACAGCACTTGAAATGCACCAGTGCCTTTTGCATGCAGGATCAATGCCCAGAAAGAATGCAAGATGAAGAGCTTCCCTTCTGTTTAGGTGGAGCTAGTTTTCTAAATGTATGGTTGTGTTTGTGAGACTGAGAGAAGTAGAGGTGTATTTTCTGAGGCAGGCACAATTTAGACAAACCTAAGACAGGTTGGTATTTTTGAGGGGTATTCAGATGCTGCCAACTTTCTTTCTTTCTTCCCCAAGATTAGATTATTTTTCATCCTGTGTGTTCATGAACTGAACTAATGCTGAATGTGGCCCACCCAGGTACTGGGCAGGTTGTTAAGCAGACAACTTCTGGGGTGATGTTAAAAGTACTGGTTTTAATTGAGGAAGACTTCAGTGGTTTAATCATAAGTGCCATGTTAGCCTTATTACCACAGTTGCAAGCAACAAACACTTAACTCTTTCAGCTTAAAAGGGAATAGGCATCTGGTGCTGTGTGTTCTTCATGAGAAGCTCTGTCTTTGAAATTCTGTTTCTTCCTTCACACAAACACAGTGTGTGACATCACAGGCACACTCTTTCCAAGTGTTCAGAAAGGGCGATGGTTTGTCTGAAGGAGGAAAAAGAAGGGTATTGTCAGGTTTTGTCTAGATGGGACATGGTATGTGCTGACAGAAGAAATATTTCTGCCAACAGTGCTACATCATCTCTCTAAGTAACGTTAGCTGAGTTGGTGGAGGTAGCATTACTATACTAATTTTGGAAAGGCAATGTACATTTTTTTGTTTTAATTTTTTCTAAGAGTGTGAAATTAAAGAAGTTATGCTGATAACTTCTATCAGATAGGTACCAAAATTGAAATACCTGGTTTGTTTGTATATCAAGAATATGTAAGCTGTTTTCTAAACACTTGAAAAACCTAAAAAAAGCCCTACCATCTTATGCAAATATGAAATTGAGCCTGGAAAATCCTATTAATTATGATGATTTTAGTAGGTTTTCCAAGATAGCTGCCCCACAAATTTATGCACTCGGAATTTCATTTACAGAGACAGGTTCAGTGTTTGCTGTTACAGAATGCTGCAGTCACAGGACTTCCTGTTGAAAAAATGACATTAAAAGTACTTCTTTGTAGGGAAGATAGCAGAGCAACGACACACTTTCAAACATCCAAGAAAGCTTATTTAAACTAGTAGATGTCTAATTTTTTCTGTGGGATGAAACAAGACAAGTTCATAATCCTATGGACATTCCCATTATGTCTCATTTGGTGTCTTGCCGTTTTCTTGAATGAAAACGTTTAGAAACTAGATACCTAATTGAGCTGCTCAGAGTTCACTTATTCTGAATTTAGTCCTAAAGGCTCTTCCAGGGGCTATCGGTTGAAGGCATGTTGATGATATGTTTTTGACACTAATGTTTTTTTTCTAATGCCAAGATAAGTACTACTTATATAATCCTTGCCTAATTTATTTTAGAATTGATAGAATTTGGTGTTTCATCCCAGATGTAAGATCCCATGCCCAGAGTCATTAAAGAAGTCTTCTTTGATTTATATAAATGTTTTGTCATAATGTAGTCTTTAGGGAAGAATTACACCCTTTCACTGAAATAAAAGAAACCATTCAAAGGATTGAGTTTCTTTTTCTTAATTTCTAATATAGCCCATTTTGGTGCTGCAGGGCAATATTTTTTTTCTCTCCAGCTTATGAAGGGTGTTTCAACTGAATATGCTCATACCTTTAAAAATCATTTGGTGTGAGAACTTTTTAAGTTAGAGGGTGTTGTTTTTTTTTTTCTATAATACACTATACTCTGCCTTTGAGCTTTCAATTTAAGTCTTCTGTCATATACTGCCAAAAAGTTTGTTCAGAGCTCTGTGTGTGTTGAAACATGTATGCCTGTCCCAGTGTCATAACTAATTATATACCTTGTATGCTTACTTCTAGTAATTGGAAAGTAGACCTACCGCAGGATAAGTTTTAATATTAGATTGTATCTTGGGGACATGTTACAGAAATCAAGTTTCCACCAAGCAGCAACTTGAATTTGTAAACAGATATTACTATTTTAAGTGCATCATCTCATGATTGTTTCTCGACATCTGTATGTGTTTGTTTTAAACTTGGGGAGAGGGTATTTCTGAATTGTACCTCTGCATGCATAATAATTATCACCTACTTCTCTTCAACCGCAGTATTCTGAAATGTCTGTAGTCTCCACTTGAAATGAAGGCTTCTTGTTGCCATACTGTCTTTCTGCAAATTTTGTTTGGTGGTTCAAAACTTCCCCAAAATGGCTAAGTTGTGCTTGGTTGCAATGCTGTTTTCAGTTCCTTACTTTAACAAAAGGAAAAAAAAAGAGGAGAGAGAGCCTGGCATTTTGATTAGGAAAAAAAGCATAAAAGAGTTATAGGGAAAAGCAACACTCCCTTCATCTTTTTATTTGCAGCATCCTTTGCTTGTGTTTTGTGAGTGTGTGTATATTTATATATATGTATGTGTTTGTGTATCTATAAATTTTCCTAGGTACGTTCAGAAAGAAACAAGGAGCCTTGTGGTTATGTGTAAAGTTTTACTTTGCGTGCTCACAATTAGGCTAGCAAACAATGACTTATATGCACCAGCATGTATAAAATATGTGCGCCTTGTCCGTGCCTGCTGAATGAACACTTTGCCAGTCTTAAGTCTCAGAGCTTCACATCTTGTCGCAATTAAAGTCTTAGGACTGAGCATTTAATGCTAACGATAGATTACAGTATTGTCAGGATGTGTTCTGATTTTGATCTTTGTTTAATTATGAGAGCACATTTTTATGGGACTTGCATGGCTACTTGCTCTTGCGCATTAAAACCTGTTACTTTCAGGGAATATGTATCATTGTTTTACTAAAACTACAGCAGTAGTGCTTGTGTTTCTCCTAAAGGCATATTTATTTTTTTTAGATAAAATAGAAAAATAATGGATATTTCTATGATAATGACAATAATTTTACAGGGAAACATAACATTTTATTTGTTTGATAAGGAAATAAGTGCTTGTCTCTCATGTGAAACTTCAGGTATTTTTTCTTTTTCAATTAAAGGTTTCTTAGATAACTTACTGGTTATGTAAGTTTCTGTGTTATCTGTTAGTTTCTGTGTTCAGAAAGCAGGATGATTTTGTCAAATGAGTTTGTTACTTTGTGACATCTTCAAAATTAATGTGTAGTAAATCACTTACTTTGAAAGTTTTTGACAACAAAATATATTTTTGAGCAGTTCCTGTGTCTTGTCAGGCCATTTTATCTTCCACTTACCTCTCCACAATAGGCATTTCTTAGAAGGTTCAGGGGAGGAGAAGGCTGGGTCAGTCTGACCAGGGAAAGTATAATGCTGTCCCACATTCCAGTTTTATATGGTTTCAGAACTGAGTTAATATTGGTTGCTAAGAAAGATGAGCGTACTGCATGTAAGATCTTTAAGTGATTTTTAAACTTCAGTTTTCTTTTTCAAAGATAAGCAAAAATCTAGTCTCCTAATTTGTTCAGAAAAATAAAGGATTATTTAGGAATACAAAAGACAGACTTTAAATACAGGGGTTTTTTAAGACATTTATCTTGTTTGAGCTTAAGCTGTTTTGTTCTCTTTCTTTTATGTTTTTACAACTCTCCACTCATGCATGGATTTGAAACACTTAACAGGAAACTAAGCCAGCTATTCCAGTGACATGAAAATTGGAGACAGAGTTGTCTGTGAAACAAGCACATCTTACTCAGCCACTGGGGAAGAAAGGAGGCTGGGTATTTTCCTGTACCACAGTCTGGGGAATTCTTCATCTATACCTATCATTCATTCTTCTCCTCATTGATAGATTGTTTTTTTTTTTCCTGTGTTTACTGTAAAAGGAGAAGACAGATTTGTCCCTATCCTTCAGTCACTTTGGAAGTGACCATTTTAGCCTTTTTTTCAGACAGATGAGGTATTTATGGTTTTCTGCTTCTCCCTAAGCTTCAGATTTTTATGTCCATCTTTCCTATGGAAACCTTATCTCAAGATTTCCAAAGCAGTAACAAAGAGAAACTGACATGAGAGTTTTCACTTCTGGTGACAGAAATCTTAGTTGTCAATGAAAACAAAACTACGAGTGGTAGCAGAGGGCTGTGGAGCTATCAGTCCAACGGGTCAGATAGATTCTGCATTGGTTCCATTCATTTTGTGTTTGAGAGGCCTGTCATGCCACAAGGACTAAAATTGGAAGTACAAGCTCCAGATTTCTTAAAAGTTAATGACCCTTGCCTGAAAATGATTCCTACTTGCCTACAAGTTGGAGAGAGGTTTTTAAGTCCTGGCAATTAGTGTGTATCAAGGTTTCTGTATAGAGAATTAGAATGTAAGTTGATCAGTCCAGTAAAGGAGAACGAGACAGTTAATAGCAGGGTTGATAAAGTAAATGTCATTTGACAATAACAGAAACATTGTATCAGTAAACTAATTGCTAGCTGACAGGAACGTAAAGCTATTAAATGATCTAAAATAAGTAGAGAAATGGTGCCTGGAAGAAAAATTACTTTTCTTCCATGTAAAAAACCAACTGGCAGTAGAAGAAAGTTTGGCCTGGTCGTGTTCTCTGTAACACACAGCTGAACATAATACCAGGTTTCTGTCATTGTTCATGTGATAGACCTTACCACTGGTACATTATTCAAATGCTTAGATTATAAAACCGAAAAGCTGATAATACCCATTATTGTGATTAAAAATATCAAGTTTTTCTTTCTGCAATGATGATTAGTAAGCAGTGCAGTAATTGTAATTTCTTCTGCAGTACCTTTTCTTAGGGGAGAGTAAGGCAAGATCCTCTGTGAAAAAGAGAACTCAGTTTAATTTGCACAAATATTGTGCTTGATTTTGAGGTAAGCATGTGTAAACAATGCAAAAATTGATTCAGCTATGAGAAATGGAATTGACTTTTGAGTTGTGGCCATATTCTGTGTCTTAGTTCTGGATTTATGAGCTTAGAAGAACCAAAGGAGGTTTTGCAGCACTGGTCTTATGAATATGGTACAAATAGAAAAATACAGATGTGTTTTACTGGTAGTTATTCAGTCTGATGCTGGCTTCTCTCCATCATCCATTGTCTCAGTTTTAAGCTTCTGAACAACTTTTGATATACACAGAGAAAACTTCTCCTATGTGTCAGCATCATTTTTGAAGGTAACTTGTAGTGCTTTACATTTTACTCCCCTCATTGATTCAATTTTTAGAGCAAGTTTATTATATCTTTTTGAATAATTTTAATGCATATGAAAAAGTAGTAAACCACTGAAACACTCTGTTTGATGACATCTTACTTATAATTGTGTATCTAATGCATATAAATACCAGAACATATAATATCTGCATCTAATGTATATGATAAAAACTGGACGGAAAAACTAAAAGACCTGTATGTATGGTCGTGCTGTTGTCTTTTGCTAGTATGCAACATATTATTGAGTTATGTCTCTTGGGAAGACAGAGAACATTTTTAAGCTCCACAAAGTTGAATGACTTGTGTTGTGCAAAAATCTCTAAAAACAAAATCTCATCAAACCAGACCCCCACCATCTGGTTTTCATCTGCTCTGATTGTATCAAGAGGAAACAATCCCATGTAGATGAAGAGTTGTATTCACCATGAGTTAGGTCCCTAGTGTGTTTGCAAGGGTTGAAAGAACCACTATCCAGAACTCGGAGGAACACTTGTCTGATACAGTTACTGAATATAACTTTTTTGTTGTTTTCTAGTGCCACATTTGTATTTCCTCCATTTATCAAGAGCTTTGTTGAAGCTAGAAGGATAGTTTTTTATCCAGAATCATACACAGGGAGGTTATACTTTAATAAAAGAAAAGTGGTGTATGTTATTTCATGCATATCAGTACCATCAGTACCGTATCAGTAGTCTCTCAAGGGGAGAGTGTGGGTCTGATCCTCTCTATTAATACTTGTTCGCCTTTCCCATTCCCACAAATGCCTGCCAGACCTGTGATACAGTAACAAAAATTCAGTTGTGAGCAGACTCAGAAACATGATTGGTGCTGTCTGGACTGGAAAGGAAGGATTCCAGAAACATGATGGATGGTAAGATGAAGCCCTTCCCCAGTGCGAAATGAAGTCCGTGCCTAATTTGGAGATAACAAAACATCTGGTTCCGTGAGTGATCAGACTTACTCTGAAGATCTGCAGAGGACTACGATATGTCTTGTTCGTTTTTTAGTATTTTGGTGTGCTTGAACTCCAGCTGTGTCCCCTCTGATAAATGAAGAGCTGTGAGAGAGAGATGAGCAAACTTCAGGTGTCTGTGAGCAAGAGGCAGCAGGAACAAACCAAATTAGTGACATGGAACATCTAATGGATTTGTTTTAAATGAAAAAGTGCTTCCCTGAAGCCTTGACACTTATATCAGTGGGAAATGAACCGTAGTAAATTCAACAGGTGCAGGCAGGAGCAAGTGTCTTCACTGGTTTGAGTGAAAGAATAGAGTTTGAATCAGAGTGAATTAAAAACAAAGGAGTCCAACAACTAAATAGTCCATCAGTCCTTAACGTTGCCCCTAAATCAATCTAAAATACAATATTGAGACAGATTCTGTGTCAGTGCTCTGGTATGAATACAGATTTGTCTCCCTGACTTCAACAGAGATTTGTATCTGTCCATAGAACGTTGCCAAGCCATGCCCCATATGAGGTACATTCTTAGAACTTCCATATGCTTCCTGTGCTTTATGATCGTCCGTTTTCAGTAATGCCTGATCTGGACATGTTGACTTTTTCTCAGAAGATGTGAATCAGATGAATACTGCTGGTTGAATTGAGTCCCATGTGGAAAAAGTAGGACTGTTAGCACACTGATTTATAAGATTTAATCAACTTCCTAGTTGGTCTAATTGACTTCATTATAAGAACACAAACTTTTACCAGCTAAGGCTGTGATTTCTTTACATGAAAATGTTTCCTTCACTAAATGGAGTCTTAGTTAGGATTCTCTTGAAACCCTCTGCATGCGCAAGTGCTTCTTCTGAACTTTTAATTAAAATAGGTGGTTAATTTGAAGCATGATTTCTCTTACTCCACTAGTTCTAACTAAACTTTGGATCAATCAGTCTTTATGATTCCTTTGAATAGTAAATGTATGTGTGCCAAAACTGGACAGAGGAAAAAAAAAAGTAGGTTGTCCGAAGAATGTTAGTAAAAAGCAACTGAAATTCTTCTCAGTATTCTATACATTATCTGAAAACTATGTTCAGTTAGGTGAAAATGCTGAAGTGTAACATAAAGTAAGTTAAGCATCTGGGACTAGGTCTTAAAGTTACTTGGAAATATTTGTTCTTATTAGTCTTACTTCACTAAGTGAAGGACTTTTCCATTGCTTGTTATAAGTAGAAATTATTTCCAGTAATAACTGTGCTGGATACTGAGAAATTCTTAGTGATAACAATGCCACCTAGATATTGTGTGAGTTCTGTGAATTGTTTATGAAAGACTAAATAGCCCAATTACAAAATGATACCTTGTCCTATGTTCAGTCCATGAGCTGGTTATTACATTTGTTGATGTGATGGCTAAGGGCCAAACTCCCACCCAGCTGCTCACTTACTCCTTCACTCCTGACTCCTCTTTTCCCCTCAAGCCTTGCAGGGTGATGCAGAGTGGGAGGTTTATTGGTCAGTCCATAACAGCTCCTCTCCGCTGCTCTTTCCTCTTCACACTTTTCCCTGCTCAAGTGTGTATGCTTTCATGAGCTGCAGACCTTCAAGAAAAATCTTCTCCAGTCTGAACTCTCCATGGGCTACAGTTCCTTCAAGGAATATCCACCTGCTCTCATGTG
>WHYT01016309.1:7234-28437 GCA_009806455.1 Tetrax tetrax
CAAAAAAAAAAAAAAAAAAAAAAAAAAAAAAAAAAAAAAAAAAAAATCAAAACTAGTATCTTGGGTGGGGTGGAGCTTGGGAAACAGCCTGTTTCCATGGAAAGAGCTGCAGGTAAATGCAATATCTTTCACAACTGGCAGCAAGCTAGCAACACAAAGACTCTGCTTCCACTTAGTGAAGCATCATCTCCATTTGCTGGAGCTCTAGAAAGCTCAGTGAAACACACTGTGAGTGTTAAATCACCCTCGTGGTTTGAAAACAAAAACCAAAACCCTTAATATCTAACCAGATTGTCCCAACTTGTTTCCTATATTTGTGGATTGCCAAGAAGTCCTCCAAAGAGGCCCAAAAACTGAACGGAAATGGATTCTGACGTAGGCAGCTCATCACAAGTCAAGCGTTTTCAGAGAGTACTTTGGGGAGGTTGGTGGAGATCTGTCCAATTTGTTGTATTTTTCCATACTGTAATACTTAATGTTACAGTATAACTTTAAGCTAGTAAATATGTGTGTAGGATTTTTATTACTTAATACTTGTAAGGTTAATAGTCATGAGTAATGCCTATATTTAATATGCCAATAAGGCTGTGAAATGCCAAGTGTAAAAACTTTAACATATATTCCTTCTAGTTGTGAATCTACAAAAAAAGAACCTCGCCAGAAAAATATTCAAACCAAGATCAGTATTGATTTTGGTCCCTGGAAAATGCACTGTACTGTGATAGATTGAAATGATAAGTGTCTAGAGAATACTCACAGAGAGAGAGAAATCTGAAATTGTATAATACACCAACTGAACTAAGAGCAAATGTAACACCATCAATGTCTATGGCTAACTTTTGATATCTGTGCACTAATGAGAAAATGTATGTACTAATATTCTAATGAATGCCAAAGTCTGTATACTATACTTAAATTTAATAGAAGAAAAACTGCTTGAATTAACTAAGCATTCACCAGTAAGTCAGACTAGCATTTACTTGGTCTCATTTCACCACTTGTTGTATTGACAGTGGTTTTTAGAGTCATGGTTTGCAGTTTATGCTACTTTCTTTAGACGCACGCACTTTCTACTGGTACCAAAACTTCAGCTATAACAGTGCAAGAGCCACTGTATCATTTTGTCCATAGATATCTGCTTAAACTGGAAGCAGGAAAGTAGGAAGGAGAGAGTGTAGCAGAGTCAACCAAGATGAACTGATGTAACACCATCACAGAAGCAGATCATGACTGAAAAGAGGGAAAAGCAGTGAATTAATGTAAATGACTATGTTTGCAATTTGTACTTCAACTATTTTTTTAAAGGCTCTCTCCTGAGTAGTACAACCCCTGAAACATGTTATTTCGCAATGTCTTTCCAGTAGCTGCGGAGTGACCCTTCTCTATCAGGGACCATGTCCAGTGTATTTCAGGAGACACACATGTACACTTGCACAGATACTGGGTGTAGGTATATACGCACCTGTGCGTGTAAGTCCTGATTAGAGAAAAGTAATATAAGTACACTATTAAGTTATGTATTTTAATTTACAATTACAAAGATTTTTTTTTTATTTCTTTCACTTTTGTTGTGTGAGAGAGTAGTAAATGATGTCTACCTTGCTTACTACACAAAAGTGCTACAAGAAGCTATTAAAATATGTAACAACATTTTAAGTTAAGAACATTAAATAGTTTTTAAAGGTTTAATCAAAGTACATATATTAGCTAAAACTTCTTTTTACATTTAGAAATACTAATCAAGGTTAAAAATAAATGGGCTGTTTCAGACCACTGAACCTCTGTTTTTCAGCAACATTTTATGTGTTCCTACATGCACACCAATGCCAATGTTCAAAACCCCTCTAGTACAGCAGTTGAATAAGGCCTGTTGATATTAATGGGCTGTTACACCCTTCCTTGTCTACGTGTTTTTTTAAATCTCTCTCATGTTCTTCCAGATTTTCCGTGTACTTCATTCTTTCTCATTCTCTCTTGCCTTCCTATCTCTCAGAAAGCTTTGCAGCACCAAATGAAATAGTGAAAACATGGAGAACGTTTTCTAGTATTTGCTAGCCAAACTGAAAACAAAAGTGTTTTAAAGTATTCCTAGAAAGCAGACGCCACAGTACTTACATTTTATCAGAAAATAACATTACTGAGGACTAGAAATATTTTTGTTTTTAATATCAGGCTTAAAAATAAAATTTTGGCATCACTAGACTGACCAGAGAGGACACTCTACAACATCGTCTAACAGGATACTTCGAACTGGTTCAGGTGGCCTGATACCATCCAAAATGAAGGTCATGAACTGCTGCTATAATGGGATTATTTTTAAGCCTTGTGGTTCCTTGTGCCAGAATCTGGCGTATTTTAAGCCCTTGTTTCAACACAGGCATCCCAAGTCATATAGGTGTCGCTGTTCTTTGGAGTCGCTAGTGAAAATTACTAGCTTCTGCTTCAAAGTATCCTTATTCAAAGGATTTTTTTTTTTTCCAAAATAGCCTTACATTACTTAAAAGAGTTAGAATAAAAACACACCACAGAGAAAGATCTGAAATAGTATTTGCACGCAGCAACAGGCTGACAGCTATTTGGTCTTGCGGGTGGTAGTGTGTGAAGGAAAACAGTTTTGCTTTATGTCATAAAAACACTTGTAGTAGTGTCCTTTTCTGTTTTCCTGACAGCCACTCTAACTAAATCTCATTCTCCTTCAAGTGCCACAGTCCACCAGTTGAGAAACACTATTCTGCATTTAGAAGCAATTGCTGGCCACCAGACAGTACGAACACAGTTTCTTCTGTATACACCCTGGGGTGCCCAAGCCTGCTCTCAGTCCTGCCCTGGCAGAAGATGCCGTCACTGCTGTGACAGCCTGAATTTGGGCCACAGTTTGCAACATCAATCAATAATATCAGTAAAGTGGCAGGTTAACCATATGACATAAGTAGGAGGTCACTATTAGCTTTTTCATAAGGGTTATATATTTTAATTTTTTTTATATATATATTAAAAAAATAAATTAATATGTCCACAACATTTTAGAACAAATTCTAGGGAGGAGTTAGCAAGCTGCCACTCACTCAAGCATCCTGCCATGCAGCCACGTCTGGTGTGTGGGGCTTAGGGAGGTTTGGCAGTGAACGCACTTACGGTCCATCTGCTCGCAGCAATATCACCAATGCGCCAGGTTTCTAACTGTATTCTTTAGCAATGCTGCAGTGTTTATTGTTCAAGTAGGTTGTTTTCCTACTACTTAATGCTGATTTGTAAGCTCTGTCTCTTTTTAGCACTGTTTTCATGAGAATGAAAGGAAACACAATAAATGACTAACAGCATAGCCTTTCCTTCCCTGGACCAGTCTGGGTGAGGGCAGGGAGAAGCCCATTCTTCTTGGCTACAGCTAATTCACTGAATAAGAGAAGGCTCTACATCTAGATTTGAATATGTAAATAATCCAGTTAGCAAGAGAAACAGTCTTGCAACCACGTATTTAATTTCCACTTGCTATGCTCTCCCCCATGCTGCTTTGCATCTCTAAGTCTTCAATTATTATCGTTGAATCAGTCACACAGTGTACACCCTGACTGTCACATGCATCCGCATCAAATTCACACAAATACTCTCATGCCTATAGTTCAGCTAGACTGTTTCTATGGTTATGACAGATATATTAATGCTTTTCCTTAATTATATACCTTGCTCTTGAACACTCTTTGTGATCCAGTCCCCAGATTAGACTCTGCAACAGGGTCTGCTGACATTAACATGAGGAACTAGTAGTCTTTTTTTTTCCCCCTGAGCTGAGCAATAGCGAAGGCTTTAAGGAAGCATACTATGTCAATGGCCACAGACACTGATTTAAACAACAACAGAATAATGAGAGCCCTAAACTACTGTGTGTGCAAGATTTTGTGATACAAAAGTGTTCTGATGGGTATGGTTCTATTTTTAAGCCACTTAATCACCATCTGAACCTTTCCATTGATTTTGCTGTGTTTTACGTCAAACTGTACCATAAGCATACACCTTGCAGAATAGCCGTCTTCTCACAGACACCTTGCATTTTATGCCAACTGTACTTGCTTAAACAAAAACATATATCTGTTTATAGGCATAAAAACAATTTCCTTCTGATGTCCCAGAGATTTATGGTGCTCCAAACCTCCAATCCTCATTATCTCATTGTTGGCCCCGGCATGACTCACATAAGTTATAGAAAGTAATCAGCCTAACTCCTACACAATAGCCAAGGTCTTAAGATTTCTCTACGTGTCCATCCCAGTGCACAACATCAGCATTCATCCATTCTGCATGTCATTTCAACACAATTATTTTACACCAGCAGCCATCAGCATCTATTGATAGCTGCACAGCACATTTTAGAAGAAAACTTTCCTTTAAGAAAAATATTGAAAGCTCAGGGAGAGGGGCACAGTCACCTTCCTTTCTGCGAGGTCTATGCACTAACAAAACAGGAGAGTGTTTCTCATCTTCATAAGGTCTACTCGCAGCCCCCAAAGCGCTGTGGAAGCAAGTGGTAAGAATCAACTGTTGATTGTTACCAAGAGATACAGTTCATCACAGCATCCATCCCTGCACCAAGACAAGTAATTTGGAACAGTATTGGAAAGGGCAGGACCATAAGTGACATACATTCCCTCCTCTTTATTGTGCAACACGGATGCTGTGGAGCTCCAAGACATTTCCATCTCCTCATCCATCTGCAGTGATATCACCTTGGATTGTACACACAGACCAAAAAAAACAAAGATGGACCTGACCTTACGCTGACTGGAGTCTGCACAGAGCCCTCAGAGTTTTGTCTGCCTTTTGAGGCATACGCAGTAGGGGAAGGTATTATGCACATGTAATCATGACGTGAACAGGATATATGTACACATCATTCATTTGCGAGCAGACCGAGTCCTACATGAACAGAGAGAACTTCACTAGAAGTAGAATCTATTACAGAAAAGATTGACTAGGGGTAAAAAAAAGAGAAGGGAGGGGAAAAAAGGTGAGGGAGCTGGGAGAGAGATCAATACCCATGACAAGAGACATGAGAGAAAGGGAGAGAAACATGCATTGGGCAAAAGTCCAAAGCACTACTGAAGTGTCCTGTAGAACAAACAGAGCATGAAGCTATTGTAACGAGAGTGAGAAGCACTGAATGATAAAAACTAGTTAGTCAGTATAAGTAAAGCACAAAAGAGGTATGGCTTACATGGTAAAAACTGATAAAAAGGATCTTAAATTTCCCCTTTGTGGCAAAGCACATTGGACAGGGTAGTAAAGCACGAAAGCTGCAGGCTGAAGTACAGGGACTGCTTAGCAATGCACACAATAGCGAAGGGCAGGAAGAGAGCGACCATCACATTAAATTGAAAGGGTAAGAATTTAGAAAGACAGAATGTAATTACTTAAACTGGAGTCTTGCCAGGATACCAGAGATACCAACCTTGCTGTAAAGACCTTTAAGAGGTAAAACATCAGGGACAAAAGACAACTGGAAAGATCATATTCCGAAGTTCTGAGACGGCAAAAAGAAAATGCGCTGCAGAGGAAGAAAGCAAAGCTACACAAGAGGTTAAGCTAAATAACAAGAATTTTTCAAGTGAATTAAGAACATAAGGTCAGTGAAGGAGACAGTATGACAGTCCTCTAAGAGGTAGGAACTATAATTTATTCACAAGAGGGGGAGAAAGGCAGTAATTCAAAGTGTGCTGGAGCCAAGAATCCAAGTGTAAAGTTCAAAAATGACATATTCTGTCAAAAGAGTTTGAAAGAAACATACTAAACCAGGTCAAAACATTAAAACGTAGGAAATTACTTGGAAAATTCCACTAAATCATAATTGTTTTTAACCAAAACCTTAATTATGACAGGTAGATATGAAGCAAATGATGATGGGAATGAGTCTTAAAATGAAGTTGTAAGTTCCTAATAAGGGAAAAAGAAAAAAAAAAACAAAACAAAACCAAATACACAATGCACAAATTAAGCATTGCAATGGAGGACAGAGGTCAACAGGAAGCATTTTTCACTATTAAAAGGATGAAGTAGACTACAACAAGATAATAAAGAGCCAAATCTCCATTCTTAAGAATATGAGGTAAAATTAAGCTTTCTACCAACTACTGTGGTGTTATATTAATAGCAAAGGAATACATGCAATAGCATAACATTTAAAAAAATCAGTGAAAGTCAGAAAAGGGAAGTGACCTGAAAATCCAGTCATAGTATCTTCCCTGTATACACAAATTTAATACAGTGTGGGCCCCTCCAGTAATCTTGCACTGACACAACCAGATATTTTGCAGAAAGGAATCTGGAGGGGACCAAAAAGTCCGGTATAGAGCTCTGAACTAAGGCCCCTGTGGCTTGAGGCACTGTATTAGAGTCAAAAATAATAAAAGAAAAAAAAAGAAAAAAAAAAAAAAAAAAAAAAAAAAAAATTAAAACAACCTAGTAAAACAAAACAAAAAAAAAAGAACAAAAAGAATTCTATTGCTGGGGAAGGTAAGTACAGAGGAGGAACCAACCATGATAATAGTGATGTAGGGAACTGTTCCATCTGCAAAAAAAATCCTTTTTCCACCTTTCCTATACTTTTAAGAAATAAAACGTGTAAAGAGAACATGCGTGTGTGCCTATGAACAGGAAACAATTCCAAAAGGGCCTCCTTCAGAGAAAATAAGTGGCATAATGATTCTATGAGCACTTCCTCACTAAAGAATCCTTTTCCTTATCTTCTCAGGACAACACAAGTGTCTTTGAAGCAACAGAAATCAAAATATTAATAAATAAATAAATAAATCCCCTTTTTTTCCACAGTTATATATTCACAGCTCAGAAATATACTGTTATTGAAAACTTTACAGTATACATACACAGACACCCACCCACAGAGAACCATCCATAAAGGAACCTATCATCTTCCTGGTTTAGAAGGCAACTGATTTTGCATAGGATAAAATAAATAAGGACTTAGGAATACAGATGGAGAATCATTCCATTAGTTTTAGCTTTGCATAGCAGCAGCTAAGGGAAATTCTGATCAATATAGTGAGCATTCAGCTTTCTAAACATAAAGCACATTTCATACAAAGCTGAACATTTTTCTCCTTGTCACACAGAATTATCTTAATTATTGTTTCAAGGAACAGCTTTACATAGAATCATCTAGTAGTCCAAAATGCTGCTCAGAAACTCATCACTGGAATAATTTATGATTTTTTCTTCCTAACATCTTGGGCTTGTTTGATATGCTTGCCATTTCTCGCTGACAGGGAGGTCGATTAAATCACATTTATATTGTAAACGTATGCATTGCTTTTTACCCTAGGCGGTGGATGAAGAGATACAGAGCCCCATGGGAAAAGCAAGCCAATCCACTTTCATATTGCAAATTTCTGCTGTTCGGAAGAAATGAATGGTTGCCAGGGAGAGCTGGGAATTACTCGAGGATGCAAAATGTTATTTTAGAATCCTTTTGAGAGAGGTTTTTCTCTCCCCCACTCACCATTTTCACATCTTCTGCTAATGCAGCTCACATCAGTTTCTATGAAAACACTGAAGGAATGCACTTCACCAGCATTCTTCGGAGGATCTGTATAAATCAGGCTTTTACTCTGCCTGCATAAAGTAGGCCATTTCTTTACTTTCAAAGGGAGAGGGGAGAAGGGATTTGTAACATTTTCCAAAGCATTATGTCTCCCAAAGATCATTCGAGATGAGGAAGGTCATCACATGTTTTTGAACTAAAAGAAAGTGTTAAAAATGGGGAGGGTAAAGGTCATTGCTCAGGGCCATGGAAAAATGAGGCTGCAGTATCATTAACCTAACAGAACTAATTAGAAAACATTCAGCTTTTATAAATTATGCAAAGCACTCAATTTACACTTTTTCAGATTTCTAGCATAACAGAGATAATTAGGAAACATTTACAGCAACAGTGTAACCTAATAAAGCAGCCCTTTCATATCAGGATACCTTCCCACTCTTTCATACCCTACAACAGCGAGAAACAAGTATTATTACCTGAAAAAGCTTTACGGAAACTGTTTCATCTGTGACCTAAGACCAACACGATCATGTTGGTATTTCCCCTTCACTTAATGCAATAGCAAAGAGTCAGTCAGTCAAGCCACTAGGTAAATAACTGACTCTGTACAACTCTAAGGGCATCTCACTAGTTTAATTATGGCAGAAAACTAGTTTATCTGATTTAACCTTAAGAATATATACCTTACCATTCAGGAATTATGTAAACTCAGGCGCAAATCCTGCAGTGCAACTCATTTCCACTCAGTACCCCTGAAAAACTGGAGAGCTTGGACATTTCAGTGTTAATTTGATCAGCACAAAGTGTTCTCAAATATCAGCTTGGTTCACTGATTGTTTTTCAGAGGGCTTACATTGACAAAGTATTAAAAAACCGATGGTCTAAAAAAAAAAAAAAAAAAATCCCTAACTCAGGAACACTCAAAGGATTACATCTTTACTGTGTACAAAATGTCCAAGTTCTTTAGCTCTACACACTCTGTATCTGTTTTTGAAACACGGTCTGTAAAGCTAACCAGATCCTTTCCCTCCTCCCCTCAGAGAGAAAGAGAAGGATATACAAAACACAGCAAAAAAGAATGGAGGGTGAAATCAAACTTGGAGGCAGGGATTAGATAAGAGGAAAGGGGGAGGTAAGGATAAAAGTCTCATGAAAGTCAAAAGGTATAAAAAATGAACTACTTATAGTATTTCAGGGGGTTAAGGAGATATGCAAATACTCTCCTGCCTTCAGATCTTCTATTTGTAATGCTTTAAAGAGTGAGTTACAGTGAGATTCAAAGCCCACTGAACTCGGTGGAAAGATTCCCTCCACTGATCTTCAGATGTTCTGTAGGAAATATATCCTGATTTGGCTACAAGATATTTGATGGCAGTGCAAAGGACTTCACATATAATCATGGAGATTCAGCTTGTGAGCTGTGGGAGATAAAGCTGAAGAATTAATTCTGGTATACTACAGCTTTCAGAAAAAGTGCAGAGCGTAACTCAGCAGTGGGTTTTCTTGTATATCATCCATCATTTCTCCTTCCATGAACTGCACAGTCAAATACATACATCGTATGCCTGAGAACAACAAAAGTTGATCTATATAAGTTCCTGATGTTTTTCCTCTTCACCAAAAATAAAGCGTTCACAGAAATATTTGCAAAACTCCTATATATTTCTGCTATTGATTTTACTCCAGTACTTATGCAACTCTAAAGAAAAGTCACTCTCAGAACCTTTTTGTTATCACCGCGTAAAGCTTCTGCCATGAATCAGAATAAAATATACTTGGCTTTCCTTCATCACCCATGTTTATCTAGTTATAACAAAGGCCCAACATATCCCATCATTACAATCTCTAAGTAGAGGATCAGCCCCTCAATGAGGTACACTGCATTCCCTGACACAGGAGGTAATTTGCTGAAGTGGTGTGTATAAAAAACAGTCAGCATTAAATGACATGCAAAAGATTTGCAATCTGAATAATAGCATTTTCTTTACTGAAAGTATTACATTTCTAATATTTGTTTTGTGTTTATTGTCTCACACCTATTTATATGAAATGCTTATGGTGTATGAATCTCTTGTTGTTCATGCGTTACAGTTTAATTCATGCTTTTACATGCTACTTTTACCATAGGTGGCAAGAAAGCAAGAAATACACTGTATCCTTAAAAATTATTAGAGAGACACCATGAATAAAAATCTTCAATAGTAAAATTCAGTGTGGTGAAATAATTTTAGCGAAAACTAGCAGAGATAGCAGAAAACATCAGGAAGTCATGGGAAATGGATTATATTTCTGCTTCTGCCACTCACCTGCTATGTAACCATGGGAAAATCATGATGACTGTCTAATTCCATTTCTGCTTTTCTTCTTATGTGCATTAGGCAATGATTATTAATTTTGCTGGGGGTTAGTGGGCACTAATGTAATCCAGATAACAACACTAAATCTAACATAGGGCCTTCAAAATAAACTAAAGCTTAACGACATTTTTTCTATGCTTTGGTTTACCTAATAAAAAGATGCTTACTAAGCATGGCAGGTGTGACTCTCAGTCATCACCTGGTAAGTCATGAGAACATTGCACAGGTAAACAGACACACTGGACATCAGGATTTGTAGTAGCTTTGATACAAGTCATCCAAACTTAAAGAAACTATGGTTTAAAAGACAGTCAAGATATTGATACAACACAGAAACCCAAAGGCAGCCACAAGAAATGTTTCATTACTTCCATTCTGCATTCACAACAAAGAAAAGACACCTTCCACACTTGGTCCTGAGTGTTAGTGGATGACAGAAAGAAATGTTGCTCTATTTCACAAACAAATGCTTTCAGTAAAGCTGCCAGAGTTGCTGAGTGAACTTACAGAGCTTCATTATCTTGCAACTGTCATAAAGGCTGAATACACCAAGTTATCCATCTTTCAGAAGTACTTTTCCATAAATTGCAAGGAGGCAGAAAACCAAAATAATGTTGCAGCTTTACAGATATAACACCTTGAAAGCTCAGCTCTAACAGCCATATTCGTAGCTGCAGCCACTCAGCAGAGACCTACCTACGGGTTTTTCAGGTGCTCCAGCCTTCTCAAATTGCCTGAGAGCATTGCTGTGGCTACGGCAAAAATGCTCACTGTGAATTAATCTCATCTCTCACTACACCTGAATCCCATAAATGTTTTAGTCCCAATATGAAGACCCCTGTCTCTCTTTCATTTGTTCTGCCCTTGCATCTCCTATTCCTTTAAGAGCAACTGCTTGTGTTGTTCTCCTTGAATGGGTACCAGAGACATATACATAATCCACCCCTGACATCTCACAGACATTCAATAATATAGCAATTCCATCAGCAACTGCTTTGCAATATCTAGAACTACTCCAAAGTTGTACAGACACCTTTCCCAAATTTTCCACCAAGATCAGTGGTCTTGAATAATCTTCACTAAATTGTGCATAAGTTCTGTGTCCAGGACCTGGGTCTCCTGAACTTAAGCCAGTTATCCTGATCATAGACATCCTGAGCAAATTTTTTTGTTAATAATAATACAAATTCAACAAGCTTTCTTCAACCTTGAAAAGTTAAGACTCAAAATAGTCTTTGAGTAACTCCTTTCATTTAGGAATCCATCTAGCAATCCTTTTCTTCTTGAATAACTCCTAATATAAGTACAACTACATGAACAATAAACATTTGCTTCCATAAATACAAGCTGACTTGCCTGGTCCCTCATTAGTACAAACTCACTTGTCCTTTGTTTTCAGCTTCTGGGTGAGAAGAACAGATATAACTTGTATTCATTACAGTCCTCATTATGACTCCTGCTACAAGAACAAGCTATTCTAATTGTAAGACAGATGAGAAAAACTGCGGCATCCTGTAGTATCGTGACCTTTCCAACATTTCATATTTTGACTTGCTGACCATTCCATCTGCTTGTTGCACACTGCAGGGAAGAACAAAATAGTCATGCATGACAGTAACTAGGAGGAAAGTTAACCCATTACTGTAAACATATGTAATCTCATTAGAAGTTTTAGGTCCTGTCTCGACTCCTGCTAAACTGCCAGGGCTTAGCCTGCTCTATGTTAATAGTGGGAATAGGCATTTTTATGGAGATAGTAATATATCTAAGATCTCATTCACAGATCAAGCTTCTTTTGTGAAAAAGCAATGATGGATTAGTATTCTGGGTAACACTTTGCAACAAGTGACAAATCATGTTTAATTCCTTGGATATTCATTATCATAACACTAATCCATCTGGCACTAAGCAAAGAATAATATGCAAGCCTGCATTCTTTCTTTTGCAATTTAGTACAAATCATAGAATCATAGAATGGTTATGGTTGGAAGGGACCTTCAAAGGTCATCTAGTCCAACCCCCCTGCAAGAAGCAGGGACATCTCCAACCAGATCAGGTTGCTCAGAGCCTCATCCAGCCTGGCCTTGAATGTTTCCAGGAATGGGGCATCCACCACCTCTCTGGGCAACCTGGGTCAGTGTTCTACAACTCACATTGTAAAAATTTTTTTCCTAATATCCAATCTAAATCTACCTCCCTCTAATTTAAACCCATTACCCCTTGTCCTATCACAACAGGCCCTACTGAACAGCCTCTCCCCATCTTTCCTGTAGGCCTCCTTGAGGTACTGGAAGACTGCTATCAGGTCTCTCTGGAGCCTCCTCTTCTCCAGGCTGAACAGCCCCAACTCTCTCAGCCTGTCCTCATAGGAGAATTATGACAAAAAGGATTTAGGATCAAAGATGTATACCATACGTCTGCTTCCCATAAAGACTGACCAAGCCATGGAAGCAATTTGAAAAGGGAAAATCTTCCCAAACAACGTGGCCAAAGGCCAGGAATAGGAAAGGACGTGGGTAAAGGAATAGTACGAACAGTCTCAAGGCAGCAGTTCAGACTAGAACAAGGAGAAAAAAAAATACAGTAGAGAAGAATTTAGGAGTCAAATATTTGAAAATCTAAAAAGTAACAAATGAAGCTGAATCTTATGGAAAAGCAAACAGGCAATCAATGGAGGGCTGAAAGAATGAGCAGGAAATGGCTACAGCAGCACAGAAGTTACTCTGAGGAACAGAAAGGGAAGCAGAGCTACAGGAAAATAATTGAATTTGAGATATTGATGGTCCCATAAGAAATATACAATATATGTTAAAACACAAAATTGCTAAAGCATGACTGGGAGGTCAAGAGGTAGATATAAGATCAGAGAACACTGAAGTTACAGTACTACCTTTGCAAGAATCCATGTAACGGTGTACAGATCCATATGGGAAAACTGATGGAAATGTGACTCTCACACCAAAAAAGCCTTTTAAAAAATGAAAACAAAATACAGTCAATAGCCCTTTATTTTGGTTTCTTAAAGTCTGAGAAAGCTACACCTTTCTAATTACTCTTTGCCTAACTACTCCTCAGTATGTAAATAACTTCAGTCATAAGGAATTAATAATTCATAGGCAATGATGTTACAATTAATTCTCCTGTGTCTAATTTTCTTCTTTAAAAAAAATACATAATACAAAATGGAAATGAAAATGGCTCAAGCTGTTTTACACTGGTTAAATGCATTCATGTTTTCTATAGTGTACTCTCTCTCTTTGTGTGAGAACTGTTAAGTCTTATTAATATTATTATTTAATAAGATTAGTAAAAATTAAACTCCACCATTAAAAAAAAACCCAGAAACATGTTTCCTTTTGTTTACAGGTAATTAGGTAATTTTAAAACAACACACAGAGAAAGAAATTAATTAATTGGGGGAGGGGAGATTAGAGGGGAACTGATTGGTACTGCATGAATAACTATTAAAAGCCATAATGTGTTTCTGCATAAGTTTCAGTTAAATAATTATATGGAAAGTACAGAGAATTTTTAACGTTCAGAATTTTGCAAGGCACTAACTAGCTTTCTTCTCAAGTGAACCATTTAAATCTTGCTTTACAAGTGAGGAAATTGGCAGATTGTAACATTTTCCCAGAGAACTTTCAGGTATGTTTAAAAAACACAATGTAATGAGCCAGTGATATATCCAGGGCTGGAATGCAGAAACTCCTGGTACTCAAGCATTGTAGCATATGCAACTATCTAAAGGACTAGTTCTCATGTGGCACATGATGTTTCTCTAAAAAGCCTTTGATTTGTGACCAGTGTTGGAGTACATAACTTCCTGATGCTTATCATGTAGCAAATTAAGCGTGTATGTAACTGCTGAGGGCCTGATCCTTGTTTCACCAAAATCACAGAAATAGGATTCAACAAAAGACTTTGCTCTTGCACATGTCTTACAAAAGGAGCATCCAAATTAAATAAATCAGCTACTCCAATGCACGCTAAGAAAGAAACACACTGAGGACAGCAGGACAGATTGAGAACCAATTGCAAAACACACTTCTGTAGTTCAGATTTCTGCAAATACGTGAAACACATGGACAAATCACTGAGTTGCAAAAAATAAGTGGACAAACACCACTTATGCCATTCTGAGAGAAAGGACTAAAATTATTCATTAGTAACAAATCAGCCATTTACATGCTCATGAGCAGGCAAGATCAAATTCAGATGGCATGAAGACTAGATTCCTTCAACTCATCAAAGTCCAATTCAGAAAAGCACTTAAGTGCACATCCATGCCAATTCTGACTCATTAAAAATATACGTGTGCACTTAAAGGAGATAGAGGTTTAAATACTTTGGTATTCCAACAGGGTGATCAGTCTGGCCCAGCTCTCTCCATTGCAGGCTGTTGCAGCATTGCAGCTGAGACGGGAAGGGCCTGCCCTGCGCTGGGGTGGCTGTGCAATCGAGTCCAGACCCTTCCCATTTCTCACCTCCTCTTTAATCTTGCTAAACTGTGCCTGAATAGCTCTTGGATTAATATGCTTTGCAGACAAAAGTACAAACAAATATTCTGAGTGGTCCATCACTGAAGTCCTTTCAGGGAAATCCCTCTCATTTACTGCAAGCTGCCTCGGGCTCTGACGTAGAAGGATGCACACTTCACCCATCACGAACGAGGGGCACATTCGAGTTACCATACCCACTCTGGTGTGTAATACTAGCAATTCCCCATCAGTTAAAGGTAACTCCTGAAGCTTAAATCATCACACTGCTGTGTCAATTGAATATTTGCAGTTAACCAGCATTAAAAGCTGGTACCAACATGTTTGAACACCACTAGGTGCCAATATTTCCACTGAAAAAACGTACTTAAAAACAGTGGGAGAGGGTAATAAGTTATGTGAAAGTGCTAGGTCAAAGAGTGTTCAAGAACTTGCACATTATTAATTTAACATCTCTACAGAACACCCAGATGCGGTCAAAATAAAGATAAAACTAATGACAGTAACTGATTAGGTTGTCAGAGAAAGTCTGTGATAATAATAGATTAGAATACAAAGCCATGTGACTGCCCAAATGATATGAAAGACATCAGAGTACAGAGTATAGGCCATATAACTTGATAATATTAAAAAATATATCATTGTTTCAAACTCAGCTTAGTGAACCACAACTAGATGAAGCAAAAAAAAAAATCTTAAAGAATAAAATAGAAACACCTCATATGTTCATATTGCATATCACATGGCGCCTTTAATCTAACATTTTTGGTATTTACGATTATTAATATGCCATTTGTGCTGGATCATCCTCAGTCAAGACAGTAAATGTCAGTTTTTGCCTGAAAGACCTTTACATTCTTGCTATGAAATACCAGTCAATTGGTCACACAGATTTAAAAAAAAACAGGAATAATCACATCGTCTTTAAAATTAATTTTTAGTGTTTCTACCTCTATTACCTCAGTTTGCCTCTATTAATTAGAGTATTTTTTTCATTAATAACTTTGCTGTTACAGAATTAGAAATGTAATTTTCAGAATCAGTCAAGTAGTACAAGTTTACAAATCCACTTTCAGCTACTGGAGAAACACAAACACTGCAATTCTGCAGCGTTTTCTTTAAAAAGGATTTTGCTCCACTAGTGCCATGAACTTGGCAGTTCCTGCAAGAAAAATTCAAATCGGAACCATCTATAATACTGTATATAATTTTTAAGATAGTGCTTGCTAGCTACCTAATATAGAAGTCAGTTTTTGAAATTCTGATAAGATATTTTAGCTTAGGCATGACCCCCTTCTTTTCTACGGCAACCAAGAGAGTGCTTTCTTTACTTAACACCTTCAGTGCTGATAGACTGCTCGCCTGCCTCCCGACACTGCAGTTCCCAAGAGAGACTGCATTCGAATGAATCAGAGGATGTATCTGACGATTCTTACCGTGGCTATATTTCCTAGGTGTACCTGGTGGAAGTCTATCAGCATTAGAGAAGTTAATTAGTCAACTGAGAGCTGGAATCTCACCAGGCTAATTTTCGCTGTCAGGGATAATGATAGATTTTTCAAGCCTTAAACCAACAATTGGTGCAAAAGATCAGCTCACTAATGATTGTCAATTAGTCGTGTGACTGTTGACTTCATTTTTCTGCCTTTGAAAAACATGTCATACTTATTCAACAACAGCCCAAGCCACCTGTATTCTGCAGCTGTGAAAATATAGATATTCCAAATAAATCCCTAGAGACATCACAGCTAAATGTTTTTTCGTAAATAGTAAATGCGTTATCATTGTGGTATTATTTAACTGTGTTCATTTGTCTAGAAAAACACAGTGCGGCATGCATAACTGCAGAATAATCTAAACGTTTCTGGCAATAAGTTAAATTGCTCATTGTAATAGCTTATAGCTAGCTTCATACAAGAATCAAAACCAAGACTTGAGCTGGGAAACTGAAGGGTACCCCACAGAGCAAATAGATACAACAAGTCTCCTCCAACACACACAAGGGTATCAAACTTTAGAGCTTGTATGTAAACATGTAGCAGTAGCAGAGGTGGTAGAGAGGCTCTATAAAGGATAGCAACATTCTTCAGAAAGCAAAAAAAAATATAATAATATAAGAAAAAAATATAATATAATAATATAAGAAATCTACCTTATCCAATTCAACACTGCTTTTACTTTAGCAAATATTTTCTTTCATAGAGAAGAAACAGTTCAGTGGCAGAGTTCCAAGCATCACCTGGCCACATAATCTCAGCAACCACAACCCAGGAAGCAATAAGAACTTCTGAGTCTTCTTAATAAATAAGCATATGTTCATCCAAAGTTAATATAAGCTTCCACTCCCACAACAAATTCTCAAAATGGTACAAAGTTTCCCTGACACTAATTTGAGGTGGGCCTCAAACTGAGTTGCATACTGGAAAAAAAGAGTAGCTCTGCCTTCACTCCATCCTTGCCACTCTCAGGCTACTAGCAAAAGCAGCAGTTGTGCTATTAACAGCAATGCCTTTAGCCAAGTCTGCTACTAGAAATCTAACAGGAATCAAATTGGATTTTTACCCTTCCTTGATGTTTAGTAGTATAGGTTATTAGCAACAGAGACACAGAAATAATACTGCAGCATATGACTGGAAATGCTGGGCTCTAAGAAGTGTTCTTTTTATGTGCCCAAGCACACACTACAGACTCAAGTTCACACCAGGAACAGCACCAATGTTTTTCAATTTCCAATATTTTCAAGCCCATTTTATCACCCTATTAGGGCCCTCAACAAAAAATCTCAACTCAGAGTAGCTCAGCGCCCTTGAATATGTTTCTTAACCTTGCATGGGAAGGGAATTTGTTTCACATGAGAAGGAACGTGCTCTGTTCCGTCTCTCTCCAATTTTTACTTGTGGATACAGAAGATCAGGCTGTGTCCTAAATGCCTCCTCCATGGACTTGCATCGCCACAGCCGCTCTATCTTGGCCCTTGATTACTTGGGAAAGTAACAGGAAACCCAAGCGTCAGTACCTGAAGGCACAGCATGAAGCTGACAAATCCATTTCCCAGATCTTACAGCTAGGATAACAACTTAGCAAATATCTGCAACAAGACTGGCCAGTGGAAGTCCTAGTGAACACATGCATGCACACACACTTGGAGCATGAAGCTCTGAAGAGGACTGTAATATATTTCAACAAGCCTTTTAGAAAAAATGCTATCCAGACACTACAGAGTTCCTGAAAGACAAATGGCAATACATGTACAGATCTGTTGTACCTTCCTAAACAATCTAGAGAAAACTACTTTCTAGAGAACCCATTCATTATTTAGTAAAGAAGATAACTGTAAATATTCTGTTAAAATAAGTTCTTTGCGATTTCATTACAAAGAATGAATCCTGACAAACTTGTCACCACATTACAGATGGGAAAACAGAGGCCTTGGGAAGCTGAGCAACTCATCTAAGTTCACCTCATACATCAATGGTACAAAGAGGAGCACAGTTGTAACACTAATTCATTTATCATTAAAACCCGAGTAATTGATAAACATAGAAAAGATGTTTAGGGCTTAGTTTATTAGATTCAATAAAAAAAGAAATTTCATCATCATTCAAGTCTTAGAACCTGACCAAAAAAAAAAAAAAAAAACAAATCCCAAAAAACCCACTATCCCATCCAATAACAATAATAAAGTACCTTTTGGAAGTCAGAAGAAAAAAGTACTTTTAGATAATTCAAAAATCTTTGAAATGCCAGATTTATCACAAAACTCCCTCTGAAACTCTTAAAGTCACTACCTAAGCAATGTTGTACCATAAAAACCCTTACTTGTACTACCCCACCCCCCCCCCGCCCAGTCCCCATCTGGCTCCTTTTACTAAAGTGTTTCCTCTAATGGCTACCACTTCACGCTCTCTGTCCTCCATCTTCTATTGCTCTTGTCCAACACTTCTCTCTTCCCCTCTTTCTGCACATTCATCTCTTCTTTCAACTAGTTGTCTTCAACAACCTGTTCCCTGTACTTCAAGCCCCAGCTCCAGAGTATGCAAGATTCTCAGTGACTCAGAGTTAAGGACTGTTTTCATGTTGTTCTGAGTAAAAAGCTAAAATTTAGAATTAAAAAGAGGGGGGAAAGTAATCATCTCAATACAGATAACCTGGCATTAGAAAACTCACTCTATCAAGCTGAAACCTGTAGACACTATATGCAATGTATAACAACATCTGAAAAAAGATGAGGTCATCTTCAATAAAAGCATAACGCTTGGTTCTTCCTTTACTGAAAACAACAGGAATCCATTCAGTACGGGAACCTAGACATGCAAAGTTCATAATGATATATCATTTTAAAAATACAAGCTTTGGAGTCTTGGTATTTTATCAGCAGTTTCTGAGTGTCACCAAATCACAAATTTGCCCATCAGAAAGGGTTAGGCTTATTTATTTATTTAGTAACAGCAGCTGAATGGATGCTGCAATTTCCTGATTCTGACAGCTGGCACATAGAGAAAACCACCATAGAGATGACTCTAAGAGACTCTAAGAGATGACTCTTTCTCTAAGGAAAATCTCAACAATTTCTACTGTCCCTTCTTAGCAAAGGCCTGTGAGGGCCAGCTCAATCAGAACAGGAGTTGTCAGTATTTACCAATTCCAGAAGAAAAAAAAAAAGAAAAAATTTACCCAGCTCCCATCATTCTATCACAGTCTAGCAATTCATATACTGTGCTTCTGTATTAAATGGCACAAGGACAGCTGATGTTAAAAGTAATTTTTAAATTATTATTTCCCTAATTTCCTACTCCTACCATTAGTAATAGTAAGGCACAGGCTGGATTGTAGATATTCCTTATTCAGTTTCTGACTTGAGACCCATGAATAACAGTGGGAATCTTTACATGGTACTTAAATTCTGTTTGCCACACTTCCCATATTGATTTGTTTCTTTTTTTTTTTTTTTTTTAATTTAGAAAGCATGCTCCTGGGAGCAAAGATTGCATTTTGGTTTACGTCCACATGGAAAAATATAAGTCTATCCTAATCGGGGACTTCCATCCTAATCAGGGACCTAAATTAGGTAACCTTTGTCTTATTTATGCTCTCAAAAGCAGACAAACAGCGTTACCTGACCAATAAATGTAGTGGTCCAGTGGCATCCTTCAATTTGTAATTTCCAGAAAATCATGTGTATGTTTCAGTAACAGGGCACGCTGTAATAAGGTGCTTTTTTTTCCCCAATTTCTTGAGCTAGGCTAGACAGCACATCCTATCTGAAGTAGGAAAAGCAAACTTCATGTCACAGGAATTCTGTCTCAGTGGGAGCTGAGAGCTTGGATGTTCGTTGGTTATTGCTATGCTGAGTGCTAAGATGGCTGTTAAATATTTTATCACCTCTACTAAAACCAAGAAATACATTGAAAACAAGGGTTGAATGATCTCTGTTTTGAGTCTCAGATTGTGCAGATACACAAGTAGACTTCCTTTTAAATTCTTTTTTATTTCCCTTGCTTTTTCTGTTTATGTTTCTCTCAATTGTCTCCCCAAAGCAGCTACTCTGAAGGTTTGGGTTTTTTTTTTTTTCCCGCACAGCAGCAGCTGTGGTACAGTGCACTTATAAGGGCTGACAGTTAACCGAAGTAAACATAAGGACACAGCAGCATTAGGGATGTCAGTCTGCAAACAGAATTTCGTTGTAATGCTCTGCGTGAGGTCTGGGAGCAGCCATGGCTGAATTAAGAGCAGTGCTTTTGCAGATTTTATGAGGCTGATGCATATGACTATCCTCCCTCCCTCTGTCACACCAGAGGCTTGGAAGATGGAAAACCATGGGATTATCTGTGCACGTAAGTCTGCAGGTACAGAAAAATGTATCTCTGTCCTCAGGTACTTGCTTTTCCTTTCTCACATTGGCTTTTTTCAGTACCCCCCTAACACCAAACAGGGATCTACTTGGAGCGGAAAAGCCCAACTGCTAAGCAAGGCTCCTTTCCAGCCTCCCAGTTCCCTCCCCTGTATACACCAGAAAACCCATTTTAAAAACCCTTTTTCTGCTGTAAACACTGACTTCCAGCCATGAATTTATCTGTGCTTTCCACTCTGTGGTTTGCGCTGTCATCTGCTAATAACAGAGTTTTTGCCACCATCTGCAGCACTGAGCTCTTCCTGTGGTTTCTTTCTGCCGTTTCTAAGAATTTGACAGATAAATCACACTCAATCAGTGGATCAAACATGAGATGTACGGGCACAGTATTCCAGCCTCGGCTTTGTTTCAGAGAGTTGAAGTGAGAGACAGGTCTCCCCCCACTCGTACCTGCCCACGAATAGCCAGCCAGAGCTCTGGCTCGGTTTGGCAAGGATCACGGGAGGGTCATGGGAGCCCGGGTTACCCTAAAGCCAGGGCGGTTTGACTGAGACAGAGCCCTGTCTGATCAGAGAAACACAGACTGGACGGCATCTGGAAAGGGTCCATCTTTGTTTCATAAGGTGGAGCCATTTCGTTAAAAGTTGATCGGTAAAAGAGGAGACGCAGGAAAGCACCGTGCTTGGCTGTGAGGTCTTTTCATTTATCAGAAGCCCCGGGCTGGGAAAAATGTCTGCAACCGGGGCCATGTTGTACTTCCCCTGAAATCAGGAGGTATTGATTTTTTTATTTTTTTTTTTTTCCTCCTAGCGCTATTCTCCCCGCCGCTCCCTGCGCGGCGGCAGAGCAGCTGCAGCCCAGGGAACTGTGGGAACGGCTTTCCCATCTGAGCCCATTAGTCACCAGATGTCACCTTCTGCCGCCAGCCCCGCACGCACCCGCCCCCG
>WHYT01016309.1:28457-46167 GCA_009806455.1 Tetrax tetrax
AAAAAAAAAAAAAAAAAAAAAAAAAAAAAAAAAAAAAAAAAAAAAAAAAAAAAAAAAAAAAACACAACCAAAAAACCAAAACAACTTTACTGAAGCTCTGCTGAATTAAATAGGAGAGTGTTCTCGGGGGGGTGTGCCAGGGCATTATACTGTATGAACAAAAAATGTTTAAAAATTTACTCACAGTGCAACAGACAGTAGTGTCACTATACTTGAGTAATTGTTGAAGAATTTCTAAGGTGAAACTAACAAAAAAAACCCCAAAGATACTTCAACTGAAATTTTAGGTGTTTTCCATTGTACCAAGCAGAAACAACAGTGCTGTGTTGTCAACTGAGATTCATACTTCATACAAAATTTAGAAAAGACTTAAGATAAAATTTAGAGCAGAGATGTGAGAATTAGAGAGTTTTCAAGCAAATCAAAATAAAAGTTAAGCACACGTTTTTACATATAACTGAAATTAACACTGCATCCAACTTAGGTATTTTCAAAAACATCACAAACATTTAAAGTTTCTTAGAATTTACACTGAAACAGTCAGATGTATTTTTTATGAAGTTTCAGTAAGTTAATTTCCTCTAGACTCCTTTCTTTATATTTTGGGACTGTGATGGGGAGGGGGTTTGTCTGATAAAAAAAACCTCATGTATAATTATAATAATTATGATCCTACATAAAATGAAGGATACTTTGCCACTGTATTCAATTGGCTATGACTCTACTCCTAGTCTTTTAATAAAATACAAAAAGTTGAGCAAAAAAAATATTCTGCAATAAAGGAAAAGAATACTTTAAAACAGACAAATAGCCATTATAAGTCCAGCCTTTTAGTCACTTTGCAAAATGTTGTTTCTTGAGAATGCCTTTCTTGTATTTTGACTATATGTTTGTGCATACATATGCACACACAGACATAAGTAAATACACTTTATCTGGGTGACATTTTACAATAAGTTCTTAATAACAGTTTTTAGATTTAAACATCCTGTGAGATTCCCGCTACACTATGCGTATTGCTGCAGGTAAGATCAGATACCTTGGGGCACCAGGACACAAAAAGATGGGAGTTCCCCTATTCAGATGTTCCCCTTCAAAAATAGGATTGTTCTTATTAAAAACCTTGTGCTCCAGCCAGTTACCTTGCCCAGAATAATTTCCTTCAACTTGCATACTTTGTAACCAGATCTGCATGTAGCTTGGAGTTAAATTACAGAGTTCTTTTTTCCTAGCTAAACTTAGCATCCCTGTCATCACAGAAACAGAGTGCTGCATTTAAGTTTATACGTGAGATATTCTAACACAGATGGGAGACTACTCAGTCTACACAGCTCAGGAGGATATCAATGTTTGTTCCTTGTGCATGTTATCCCATACCAGAGCATCACTGTGGCGTCACTTATCTGCTCAGCCTCAGGCTGTATTTTATAAAACGTGAACAGTAATATTAATACTTAATTACAATGCACACTACATTTTTGGTATTCAGCTCAAGAAGAGGTATCTTTATGCAGTATGTCAGAAAAATTAGGCCCCTGTGGTCTGTAAAGAAACACCTTAAGTTACTGGAATATTTCTGAAATTTAACTCAGTATTCCCAAAATCCTAAATAAATAAATAATCAATATTTGTTTTCGAAAACAACCATCAGCACAAGTGTTTACAGACACAGCTCCTTAACCACCATGTACCTACCTACAGGTGCAGGGCATGCAGAAACAACAAATTTAATAGTATGTTGAACTCAAATGATTTAATCCAAACACATTATCCGAAGTGTTTACAGAATACTTTCAAACCATTAAGAACTGCTATTTGTAAGACTTTGGAACTTGGAAGTGCTCCCTGTAAAAAGCTGTTATGCCTCTATTATCAGCACACCTCAGGACTTAATAAACCATGCATTTCAAAACACAGCATGCTGAAATTTGGCATTTTCATTTTGTGCTTACACATTATTGAACAGTGGAAAGTGTAAGGAAGAAAAAGAGAAAAAAATCTAGCAGGAAGGTCATTCTCAAAATTAAGAACCTGTATTGTTGACGTTTCTGGCCAAAAGGTGCCCCAAACCATGTAAAATTGATTTTGTTTTTAAGCACTAATGATCTAAGTCTAGGACACTAGCTCTGAATTAATGATTGGTTGGGTGGAGCTGATTCCATTAACCTCAGGTGCTCATTAATCCCTAGGACTACCTTCCATCAAGGTCATAAATGCTATTAAAAGCTAAATATTTATCACACAATTGTATTTTTTTTTGTGCCTTATGAAAGACTTGCAGCAGAAATGCTTCTATTTCAATTGTCTAGGTGCACTTGCCTGGATCCCAGTACTGTCTACAACTTGAAAGAACTCACACCCCAAGTATCACCACATTTTCTTACCTCATTGTGATTCTAACTAATTTTAGGGATTGGACTCTGATACATCTAAATGTAAACTAAATGTGTACTTATGATCTGTACTACTTGTTTTTACTAACACGCATGGGAAACGGAGCTGGCAAAGACTCACTCAAAGCTATTCTCAGCTGAGAGGCAGCACTTAAATCCCCTTCCAACTGAGGCTGGAGCCCAGTACACAAGTTTTCTGTCTTTGACTTTTACTTCAAGGAGGTGGCAGGCAGTGGTTTCAGCTTATCATGAGCACCTTATCTCCCACCTCCCAAGAACAGAAGTGAGCACTTACATAGCTGGAGCTGCAGTCTCATTTGAAAAGCAGTAACGAGGTGGTGGTCAGAAGGAGTTTTCTGAGTTCCTCAGTTGTGCTGCATGACTCTGCTGACATTGCTTATCATGGCTTCTTGCTAATATCAGAAGGGTGTGATGACAAAGACTGCAGGCCTCTGTAGCCTCACCAGGTCACACGAGGTTAAAGCTTGAGCTCACACTGGGCCAATCTAATAGTGAGCCCTGAAGAACAGTATAAATTTTTATTACTGCACAAACCCATCCTACCCTGAACACTTGTGCAGCCTTCCTTACTAGACTGAGTGGCATAGTCTTTGTATCAGGTAAACTAAGAAAATTAATATTTAAAACAGAAGCATGAACTAGACTTAATTGGTGATGTCACATAAATTCACTCAGTGTTTCTTGTTAGTTCTCATAAACCAAAGTATAACTGAATTATCCATTTGGGATAGCATAGGATTGATTTAGATGTAAAAGGACACCAGCTGGCAATGAGACAGATAATTAAGTACACTCTCATCCTTAAAACCAGTCTGCTCTCTCTATGGAACATCTCAAACTTGGTGTATTTTGCTACATGCCCTATCAAGGTAGTAATAGAGAAGACTGGAGAAAACATAATGGCAAGGTACCATTACTCTTTTTAATATATCCCCTGACGTGTTTTTAAGTAATCCAAATAATTTCTTTTTTCCCCTCCTCATCTCACCCTTTGATCCCTACAGTTTAGAGATGCTCACTACTAAATTTTCCATATTAAAGTTTTGGCCACATTAAAACATATTGGCTTCATCATTGCATTTTCTGCTGAAAAATCTGCTTAGTCCAAAGCAAAGATATTTTCTTGCTCTACACTCAGTTCTTTTTTATATATTAAATCTAGCTACCTCATGGTGCCAACAGCTTAGTAGTAATATACACAATTGGTTTCCTCAAAATATCTTTTGCAGTTACTGTGTATAAAAGTACTGTGAGATGGCTTTGAGTAATGCCATGATTTTCACTTGTGTCTTTTGAAAGGTAAACTGACTTACACTTACCTTCCCAGCAAAGAACACAGAACATGTGAGAAGTAAGCCTAAAATGGACCTCCTTACTCTCTGACTCCAGTCCCCTGCTATCAGCAGCACCTTATCATGTGATGTCCTTGTTAATTTCTTGCCCCTGCTACTCTAATTAAAAGGCTATTCCAAAGTATGACTCCTTTAATGGCAAGGAACCTTCTTCTAATTTCTAACCTAAAATTTATTCATGACCAATTTATACCCATTTGCTCTTATGCCTGTCCTTTAGATTACTTAACCCTCCCTGTTTTACCTACCTCCACGTTCTTCGATGTATTCATAGACAGCACTCAGATTACACTCAGCTTCATTTTCCTTAGTTAAATGAGCCATCTCTTTTCAGTCTTCTCGTAAAACAGGCTTTTCATTAACCTCATAGCAATTCTGTGTACCTGTTACAGTTTGAGTTCGTCTTTCTTGAACACAGGTGAACAAACAGGTGTACCCTGTGTTTGAAATGTAATGTGACCATTACATCACACTACTGAACTAACACTATTCAGTGTCAAGTGGATATACTTCAAACTCCAGCACCATGTTCTTCCTCCCCTCCACAACTGTGTCTATTCTGAAGTGACTGACTAACATGCTGGTCTTTCTCTTCCTCTCCCATTTCCAACTCATGGGCACAACAGTAGAAAATAAAATTTCTATAAACAAAAAAATAGAGAGAACAAAGAGAATAGAACAAAATCTTTACAATATCTCTGTTATTAGCCCTTCACTGTTTTCTCTTAGTAACCAGTAACAGGAAAAAAAAAAGCAATCAGAAGTAGTTACTAGTCAAACTCTTGGGGCATTCATTGCCTAAGATTCACTATTCCACACCCTACGGTGACACAGAGTCCTAAATTAGGACAATCTAATTTTCTGAGCGTTTGTTTCTGGCAATATTCCAGCTCTGAAAGAGAAGGAGGAAGTTTCACGTGTATCTGTTCTCATCATTTCTGTAACCCACCTGCCTAAATGCAGCTACGAGGCTAGCAGCACTCTCAGGCATTTTATCCAACAAAATACCCCACCACTGTTAGTGATCCTCCCAAAACAGGTTTGTTTCTCAAACACCTTGGAATATATTTGTCATGATTTGTAGTCTTGTGCTTGGCTACATATGACCTGCAATCAACACAAGCTTAGTTCCCATATACAGACTACCTGTATCGCTAGAACTAACAATAGCAAAAAAAAAAACCCCACCACTAAATTGTAACACTCATCCCTCTGAAAGCATGTGGGTCATGGACAGTTATGGGGGGACAATAGCAGTTTGTTGAGTCCTTTGCAAGCTAAATCAAGAATTAGAAATACAAAGAGAAGCAATTTTATCCTAGCAGAACTGATGGAGATTTCTTTCCTCCTAGAGCAGTGCATAGGAGAAGCCACAAGTTGTACCCACAACTGGACCCTGTCTGTCACCATTCATTTCCTGCACTCCTTGGGTAGCGCTGCTGTGGTCAGTGTGAGACAGCACGGTAAGAACTTGACCACTTTATATCAAATAGAAAATTTAGCTGGTAGGCTAACAAACTTCTCAGCCCCTCTCTGCACTCATACTATTCACTTCTAGCTTACCCAGACATCTGTTTGTACACCTAGTGAAGGCTGGCAAACTGCTACCTAAATTAAGTGAGGATATGCAGTTGCAGAGATTTTGAAAAGATAAAGCAATTACTTAAAATTATAATACGAAATATTGAAGCTGTCTGCATGTAAAGGGTGATTTGTCAAAAATATAATCTGAGAAAAAAAAAACTTTTCCTTTTATCAGTGATTCACAGATATCTCAACAATAAAACCTGCATGCTATTTAGTGGTGATGTAATTTGGAAATAATTGTCATTATTTCACAGATGCTGAAGAACATTCAGTCCTGCTTCTTCATAAACAAATTAAGGATGAGCAAACTGGCTACGAAGCAGAATACAAACATTCCTTCTCATTAGGAATAGTAAAGAAGGTCTGAGTATGAATGTAATGTTTTTTTCTGTGAGAACTCCTTCTGTCTGGAGAAGTTGTCACTCTGGCAGCCATTCAAGAATAGATTTATTTTTTTCATAATAATGGTGGTACCAGACAAAATACAGACATCAGCTAATACAGAGAGTGCTGTCTTGTTAAAAAGCCTTCTAGTATTAATTTGGTGTCACTGAAATATCAAAGTTATTCTGTCATTATTGCACAACTAAACTCGTGAAAATAAGGGGAAGATAAAATTGAATTAGAACAAATGATTGTAACCAAACACACAGCAATAGACACCTTTATAGCCATCTCCCTTGCAAGTAAAAAAACCAGAACATTAACTTCTACAAAATCCTGTCATAAGCAGTGAAAAGAAAACCCCTGCGGTCTCACTGATTTTTAACTCCCTGACAAAGCTTTTCTCCTCTCACAGTACATTTTTGCCCAGAGATGGTAGGAGTTATTTAACATACAAGGTAAAACATAAGCCAGGATGAAGAAGTGCACACCAACTGGCCTATCACTCAATCACACGCTATGGAAGTATCATCAACTACCAGGTATTATATGTTATTTCTTTGTTCTCTTACAACAGCATGTAAAGGCTACAACTAGTTTGTAGGAGCCCACAGGTAGTGTCTGTAATAACTTACATTTTCACTGAGCTACACAAGTGGGGGGTCAGAAAAAACTCTTTTCAACAACACAGTAGATGTATAGAGATTTCTTGAATATCTGTACCCAAACAAGTGAAATTTGGAAGGAAAGATCTATTTATCCAATGTGAACACAAAACAATGTGAATAGAACATCCGACAGATAGCACAAGTTATCACTATGTATTCAATGATTGAGGTAAAAAAAAAAAAAAAAAAAAAAAAGACAAGAATGCAGGAATTTGGATCAACTATCTTTTTTTGCCATGATAGCATCTCTTATCTGTGGGCTTTCAACTGCCATTTCAGCAGCTGCCCCCCAAGGATCTAAGTCCAGCAGCTTTCAGTTGGAGCTACAACACAGAAGGCAAGCAGGGAACAGATTTTTAACAACTTTAAATACCCTGCTCCCTGGGGGACTCCTGAGAAGACAACAACTATATTTATGATATTGTAGCCCTCCCTGAGCCCACCAGTTACATACATCCCCGTGGAAATTTAATCACTGATTTTATGAAGTACAGGATCAACCACAGAGCATCTCATCTCTACGTTATCTAAAAAGAAGCCCTGTAGACAGGTTTTCAAACAAAAAGCTTGTATGTCCTTGTCAGTAAAAGCCTTATTATTCCAGTAACAGCTTACTTCACGCATCCTTCCAACAGTAGAGACTTTAGGTACCGGTGTGGTAGAAGAAATTTCATTCACTTTCAGAAAAGGCTCAATCAAATCGACTCAAAGAACAGTTGAGGTTGGAGGGAAACTTTGAATATTGACTAGTCCAAACATGCCCTGGTTCAAGGCAGTGACATCTTCTTTCTTACAGTTCTCAGGAACCTTCCCTGATTGTCATGACTTTTCAATGACAGTTAAGATTGCCTTCACAATGACATCATCCAGCTTCCTCAGCACTTCTGGCTGTATCCCATTATAATCCCACAGATTTATGTAAATCCTGTTTACTGAAGAATTCCATAACATGATCCTCCTCCATCAAGGCACAGGCGTCCTTGCTCCAGACTTCCCCACTGCTTTCAGGGACCTGAGATTTCTGAAGATTGGTAAAGGTTGGGGCAAAGAAGGCATCCAGTGCTGCAGTCTTTTGCATGCCCTTTGGTGTAACAAATATGCTGTGATCTGAGCTCTTTCTCTTAAGAAATTTTCTTCACAAAGATAGCTTGTTCTAGAAAAAGCCGTCAAGCCATTCAGAAAGGCCTAAAGGACATGACAATTGTACATGACAATACAAGCTATGTCTTTACTTGCAAATGAAATTCACTACAGAGTACTTAGCTGCTGCATCACTTTCCTTTGCAACATCTTTCCACACTAAGTACTCGGGTCCTTCCAGCCGCTTTGTCCTGTCCTCTCAGTGCAATAGCCTGTTGCTTGTATCCTTGACCTGGCCTCTTACTGATCCTCCTGGCTTGCAGGATATTATCAGTGACTAATTACTACAGCAGTGCAGTAAGAAAACAACAGAGAGGAAACATGATAAAACCACCCACCAATCCTCCACCAGACAAGAGAGCGCTGCATTTGAAGTGGTGCAGCTCCTCTGATCCTTCTACCTACCAAAAAGCTGCACCTCTTCAGCATCAAGTACCATAAAACTTCTATTGCTCTCGATCTTCCCAGCCACTTTCCCCTCATGTTCTACACACGTGGATTTTTTGCTTTTAGTAAAGGCCAATAGCTAATGATCTGTGCCTGACTGGTAGCCTAAAAGAGAATAATCTCTTTCTGTCTGGGGTCCTGTTTTTTAACATATATATGACAAAAATATACACATATGTATATACAAATGGACACACACACATATGGTAAACATCAGAACCATGCTTCCTCCATCCCACCTCATTAGTATGCCAACCAGAAGCACTTGTGGTGGCATGAAGTGCTTTAAACTTACTTGTCCTCATTGAACTTACCATTTTCCAGTTGAAATCTGTCAAAAATAGCAAAAGCCTAACTAAATTATAGAGATTTTATTAAAAGGGACATTGTCAACTGTAAATGGAGCCTCCATTCATAAAAACAAGAATTTTGCAAAACAATGGGCCTTTGTGCCCACCTATCTACACCTTTCATTCACAAAATAAATAAAAATCAAATGGAAGGAGAAATGAACTACTGACACTCCTTAGGTCAAATGGGGCCAACAGAGGGGTTTCTGGTTTTGCAGTCAAATTTAAAAAAAAAAAAAAAAAAAAAAATCAGTTGCTGGGTTATAAGAGACCTACGTCAGTTCAAGTCTTCAAATCTTTCTTGTGGATTGATCAGAGATATTTTATTAACTGTCCTTTTATTTAATCTTTTATTCTTCTCACCTAAATCAGTTTTTAAGGAAAAAAGCCTCAAACATAAAACCCACCAAAAAGAGAAATCAAAGTCATGCTGACCAATAATCACCCCTAATCAATATGCTAATCAATAAGTCACAGCCATTCCCTGCTCCACTAAATTGGCATCACTTGGTCTTTATTCAAACTAGCAGCATTTCTCAGATATGTCCATGGAACCAAGGCTTTGCCTACACCAAAACACCAAAACTTCTGTAGACATACATTGTTCTCTGCATTCTGACCTCTGTTTTTTTTTTTACTTGCACTAAATATAGCCGTTTCACATAGAATAGCATACTACGACAGTTTTTACACTGTCTCTTATCTTAACACCATCTCTTTTTCTCTTCTACCTGTCATAATTTATGAGCTGAACATGTTCTACAGGAAAGGAGTTTTTCTTCACATTTTATCTACATAGAACCTTTCAGAAGTCTACATTCCTCAAGTTAATATTTTTTTAGTTCTGGGAAAGGTGCTTAAGGGAATCCTATGTTCTTAACAAAATATGAAGTTATGGAGACAGAAAAAGGTGATCAGTCTTCAGTCCCACAGATTTCATTTTTCTCAGACTGTGCCAGAATTCTCTGCCTCTTCGTGTGAAGTCTTCTGATATCCCAACACTTCAGTTTCCAGAAACCTTTGCTCTTGTTTATTTTCCACAAGGTTGTTCGTGGATAAGGTCAGGACACAGAAGACCATCTGTTTTAGTCCCTTTTCTTACCAGCATTAGTCTTAACAAGGCATTCATGATAATAAATTTTCCTTAATAACAGTGTCACAGATGCAGGGAAAGTTGCAGATCACAGAAGTCAAACAATCAGCACTTTCAAGTGTTCATCTTTGTATGTGTATTCTTTTGTTTTCCTTACAAAACAGTTTTAATCATTGTTTTGAAGCTAACCCTTTGTTTTCACCCCAAGGAATGACCACTAGACCTGTAAGGCATTTTCCATGAGACAGTTGCTTTTCCTCAAAATTTTCAACTAATTCCACTTTTGAAATTTCAACTCTTAAGAATTTTAGCAGTTAGGAAAAGGTGGCACAGTTGAGCTTAGTCGTTCTCCTAGCTCCCACAGATCAGTCTCAATAAATAATACTCCCTTTTGGCTTCAAAATTTGTGTGATTTAATTATATTCACAAATTAGATTGATGTGCTTAATTGATCCTTTAACGTTCTAATATTTCCTCTATCATCATCCTATACTTTTCTTCTGCCCTTTCCTGTCATGTCATCCTACAGCAAGCCAGAAACATATTTTCTGTATAAGAAAAAGTTCTGTTCTATTGTGTCTCTGCATTTAAAATGCTTTCCAAAAAAAAGGAGAATGCAAACCTTGAATAAAGCACATATTGACAGTGAAAAGCAGCTAAGCCACTTATTGCATGCTGCTAGTTTTCTGTAAGGCACCAGACATTAAAGCTGAACTTTTGCCTGGATCCTGTCATTTGAGCTAATCTATTTCTGCTAGGAAAGATGTTGGCAGTGGCAGGTGAGGGTCTTTATTGGTCTAACTGAAATAACAATATCCCCACCAAGGCTTTAGAGAAAAGCCAAGTATTGACCACAAGAAAAAGGAGAGAAATAGCAGACTAAGAGCTGACAGGAAACCCAATTTCCCTTACCACTTCGTTCTGTATTCAAAAAGGTCAGAACTACACTGCAGAATTGTTCCAAGCCTTTTACACTAAATAAATAAAGAAAACAAATTGCTCTGGTTCCTGCCCCCCACAAGTATTTCAGTTCATTGTTGTGGGTAGATGAAAAATTTACTTGCATTTTTACTAGGAGACTCTTTCTGTTATACCTAAACAGTCTTTGACAGGGCCACGCACTATGGGATAGCCTTCTGCGGTTGACAACAAAAGGGGACACATATGAAATAACTGGGCCAAATCCTGATGTAGCTTCTTTCCAAATAAATCCTTTGTTCTGGCTCATTTAAGCATCACCCAAGCCTGTAACATGACAAGAGGCCTTTACTTCTCCCCTGTGATGGGGAGTGTCTGCCTTATGTAAATCTTAGGCTACGTAATGTTTGACCATGGCTACAAAAGTACATACTATTTATTCATAACTGTTAATAAAATTCCATCTATTAACAAAGAATTATTCTCTGCAGAACAGAAATTTTCTCTTTTCATTCTAAGTTATCTGTTATACACCCCCCTCCAGTATAATCCATTAAGACTAATCTGCTCACAGAAATGGGGCAGATGATACTAAACAATGTGCAGCCTCTGTAAGCAAAAGAACTACGCGCTTATAAGTTAGGGGCCAAAAAAAGTGCAGAATTACCCAAAACTGCCTTGAAAAACTGAAGAAAAATTATTTTTTTCAATCCAAGTCTTCCCTTTTTTGGTTTTGGTTTGTTTGGGGGGTGGGGGGAGAGGTTGTGCTTTAAATGCAGTCCATCATCTCCCTTCTAACATTTAAACAAATATTTATTTGATGTGGAAAGAATCTATCTACTAATTAACAAATTAGATATGTATACATAAATTAGAGCAGACACGTAATACACATATTTGTGGTTTTGTGTGGCAAAATTACAGCTATTTGATGCATAACTTATTTGTTTCACAATCCAGAAGTGAAACAGCAGCAATCATTAGCCAGTTTTGGAATAGCACATTTCAGTGCAAGCCCATTAGCTATCATTTCCTAACAGGGGATGCGTGTTTACCAGAGCCTCTGCCATCCTCACAGCATTTCTCCAGGCTTTTCACAATCATCATTTAAGATACCTATTAGAAAACCCAGTCTTCATACTTCACTGTTCCAGATCTTTCAGAGCTTGTTGAAATTAAATGTAGCACTGAAGAGTTCCCTGACAGACGTGCTTATGAATTCCACAAATTACAAATACCTGGGCAAAAAAAATATTCTTTCAGAACTGGGCTGCCTGTCTTTTGAAGAAGCAAACAATCTAATTACAAAAATTTAGAAATAATTATTACCAGCAGAAAAAGCATACATTTACTGCAATGCACATACTAGTTTTCTTATCTGATTTCATTTTATGGCTACTCACTCAAATTTTCACAGACGCTGTTTTGTTTTTTAAAGGTAGAGTGGCACAGAGATAATGGAGGAAAAAAAGCACCCAACAGTAGTACCATAGAGCATCTTTTGTGGAGAGTCATTTAAAGATAAATCTTGGGCTGCTTTCCCTAGTCCATGTCTTATAAGTCATGAAGAACAAATAAAATAAAGCTTAGTGATCAAAGGCCTCTAATTTTAAAAAATCACATGTATTTCAGACAGTCAAAATCTCTATTTTCAGCCTAGTAAAGATTTGTTTTCATACTTGAATCAAATCGAAAGCATTTCAAGAAACAGGTCCTGAAATCACATTACACTTAGGAGTACATTGAGATATCTTTATAGATATAGATACTACTTAAAGTTTTCAGCTACTTGCAGTTCATAAAACTTCATTTATTTAATCCAAGTGCTAAAACTGGTGAAGTAGGATCTAAATTTCAAAATCCATTTCTACTTCTCATCTGTTAAATTTCACACATGAAGCAGGTTTTTCACTATTGGCACTGGGAATATAATTCAAGTCATTTACATAATTCATACGCAACAAGGGATAGTCTTGTAAAAACACATGCACTGCAGGAATGAGGTTTAAGGTCAGAGAAAGCAGGTTTTTAAAATTTGGTGCTTTCTCACAGCTGTGTTTTATGTTTTTCCTAAACCCTTTAACAAAAAAAAAAAAAACCAAACAGAACCAGAATGAAATATACATAGCATAATTACTACCCTGCCTAGAGGTTCTCTACTGCTGCTACACAGTACTGCTGGAGAAAGCCTAACACATAACACAACAGGAACAATTATTAAGATCAGCTTCTCTCCTTTTTCCCTAAAATTTAATCTGGACAATTTTTTATTGTGGCAGTTCGTTTTCAGCTCATCAGATGTGTGTGGGCTGGGATATGACTGGGCACCATCCTTGGTTTGCAGGAGCCAAAGTCATAGCTCAAGGACAAGACCCTCTTCCTATTACACGGCAAAGGCTACCAGCACACAGGGAAGAAAGCTGTATTAAACAGCTGTTTTTGTTTTCCTCAACCTGCCAGGAAAGCAGTTCTCAATATAAATATTACCTACCTTGCTGAATAAAGTGTTTCCCTGAGAGACCTGCTTCATCTAGCAGCTTACTTCAAAACCATCTCTCTAATCACGCTGCCCAAACATTGATAGAATTTTTGCTTCCTCCTGTATCTTTTTTGACCTACTTAGATCTGAAATAGCCAACTAGAAGTTTCTTTCTCTACTCATTTTGTTGTTTATACTGTACATTGCTCAAAACTGCTTAAGTAAACATTATTTTAACTTTTCCTTGCTGTTCTCGGAGAATTAAAAAAACCTTAAAATTTCTACTGGAGTCTCTCAATTACAACTTATTTGGGAGTCCTTCCTCTCTTCATTCAGTTCTGCAGAAATGTGTGCACCATTATCAAGTTAATCATAAATATTTGACTATTGAAAATACTGCCCATTTTGCAGGCATCCTGCCTGCACTGACACAGCGTGTTTCAAACTGCATCCCAGGGCTGCATTAATTATGCATTGCAACAGCTGCCATAGATCCGGTACTACCAGCTCTTTAGGACAGGCTTTGCTATCTGAATCATGAGTACAGGAGTGACATCCTGACAGCACTGTGCCTCCAGTCCAAGCTGAGTACAGCCATTAGTTTTTATGCCAGCACTGCCTCCGAAAGCTCTTAAATCTGGATTTAGTCATGTTCGCATTTCCTCCATGACAAGAGCTTTGCATTACATTTCATCCTAAATTTTATCAGAAAATTTTAAGGTTCCTACTTGTACATCTGGGAATTTTCAAGCATGCTACTCAAAGACAATTTAAAGATGATAAAATCCCTGCGCTTGGAGTAGGGTACTGTGTTGTGTTGCAGTCCAAGAGGAAAGTAGTAACCATACAGAAGAGCTCCATAATAAAGCTACTTGCATATACGGCACAGATGAAAGAAAAGACAAGGACAGAAACAGCTGGCAGACCAACAGAACTGCTTAATAGAATGTTACGTAGGTAAAAAACATCTCTGATTAACCAAAGTGATAAGTTTGAATAAGACTGAACAAACAGGCATCAAAGTAGTTACTTTTAATGAATTACATGCAAAATACTTGAGGTGAAAACATACCTTGGAGATGGTCAACTGTGTTTGTTATGTGTATGTCTTCCTTATGCTCTAACCCTCCTGCAAGGTGCTGTGATCTGCAGTGACAACAATCTAGGTAGAGGCCCTTGTACATACCAACCAGAAGGTTTCAGAATACAGACCTCCAAAAAGAAATCTCCAGAGTTCGCAAGCACTTTCTTTTTAGAGCCCACCCTAAAAATCTTATGTCATATACATAGAACAAAGGAGAGGTTTTGGAGAAAAGGGAGAACTATCTGAAGAATAACATTTATAAGAATACAAAAGAAATCTCAAGTTTGGCAGCTGTCTCGTCTCTGTAACCCACATAACATTCTGTTCTCAGCTACACCTATCCTTTTCAGCACTCTCCTTCGTCAGGAGCCCTTTTCCAGAGCGGGACACCCATCCCTAACTCTGATAGAATTACACTTGCAGTATTTCTTTCAAGAAAGTAGCGGTTTTAGTTTCTTTATTTTACATTTCCAGGGCATAATTTCTAGAATAGGTATTCCTCAGCAAGTTCAAAGTCCTTTATTTCAGAACACTTAAGCATTTAAAAGAAAAGCTTGCTGACTCCTAACTGCAATAAGGCATCAGAAAAAAAAAAAAAGGAATTGCATTAAAACAGTTACTCTACAGTAACTTGTATTTACTTAAAACTTGTGTTTACATAGTTCATCTGTACTTTTCTTTCTGTCAAGTAATGCAGTCTGTTCTCCCACAAACACCTATGATATGGAGCCACCTTCTTGCCATCCTCTCAGCTCTGTATCATCATGTATTTCTTGATCCAAATCATATGTGCTTAGGCAAGTGGTAAGCAGAGACCCAGCTTCACAAATAGCTGGGAGTGGTGACCTCCTCATTATTCACATGTTCAGGCTGCAACATTTATTTTTATGAGCAAGAGCATCTAGGAGCCAGGAGCTGAACCTCATTTTATTTGAAGAGAAAAAGTATTTAGGCCCTAATCCAAAAAAAGCACTTAAGGACATACGTAACTTCAATTATATCAACTTCTATGGAATTACATGTATTTGTTTTACTAGATTTGAGTATCTACAGACTAAATTAACATATAGCTAGTATTGTTGATTTGATCTAATTACTGTGTTTTAACTACTATAACAGACATTTCAACATTTAAATAGTCAGCTTTGGACTTGCCAGTATGATAATTTTTGCTGAACTATTTAAGATAGAAAATAACCCTGCAACAGATTTTTCTGAGAGTAGACAAGAAGAAATGAGCTGACAACTGTTTACCATGTGCTTAGAATCTGTAATACATAGACCTCTGTACACAGATCTTTTCCTGAGACACTTAAGAAAATGACACTGATTTTGAAATAATCTGTGCTTCCCTGACAGAGTGTACACACGTTCCCCAACAGTTTTGAAAGAGACTCTCTCATTCATTTTAGATTTAAAATTTCCCAATGAGCTAGCAATTAAAGTTTCTAAAAAACACTGCAAGTACAAATTTAGAAACCAAAGGATGCACCTTGCAAAAAAGCATCTTTTAAAATATTTATGATTTTTGCTTCTTAGAAGATTATTTTTTTTTGTCAAAGAAGGTAAGCTAATTACAACTATGAAACAATTCCCACCAAGAGATGGAAAAGGGAACAAAAAAGCAGTCTTATTCTTTGTATTTATTAGATATTTGGCTATTTACAGCAGATATTATTTTACAATGGGCCACACAACAAGCACATATATCCCTAAAACATTTCAGCTGAGCCATCCTAGACCAAGAAGTCCACTGTTCAGTGACAGTGCAATTGCCATGCTTCTGTTTCAGATAACCTGAACAAACAGCAACTGAAAACCCACAGACCTCTCTCAAAATACAATATAGCTGTAACTATTTATATGTACTCTAGAATTTCTTCTACTCACTATTTCATTGTTTCTCATGCTTCACTCTGCCTCTCATACTTACATTCAGATTATTAATTATATTCTGCTCATTATTTTAATATCTGAATGAAATTTGAGAAGAGACGCTGGAATATTTTTCCTTATCTGTAGAATTAGATAACTAGTTTCAAAAATCCCAGAAAAATTGAGTGTAGAGAAATCTAATTAAGCAACTACTGCAAGTTTTGCAGCAGAAATATACTGAAGTGTTCAGCAACAACTAAACATTATTCTGGTTCAGGCAACTACAAGACACCAAACATGTTAGACGTTTAAACTAGCTGAAGACATATTAACAATACCTTTTACTATTAAAACACATTCACACAGAGAAGCGTTAACTGTCTGTATAATAACTATCAAACTCCTCACCTAAGTAATTAAATCACTACAAAATGAATGTTTTTTCTTTTGCTACCCAGAATATCGCTGTATAACATAACCTCACTCACTACAACTGGAAGCCATTTTCATTTGTTTCTACCCACAAACTGAAGTTATTCTGAAAATCCAGACCTAGATGTACTTATAATAAATTATATCATATTTTTTAAAGCACAAATGTGTATAACGTAGTTTCATTACTTATCAAAACCAGTCAAGTAAGAATATGACTTGGCTTAGCTATTTAAAACAATTAAACCGGCACTGTACTTTGTTTGCTATTATACAGAATTCAGTAATCTGTTTTTATTTTGGTTTTCAGTACAGCAATAGACATAGCTATACAAGAACACTACTGCATCTCCACCCTGAGAATGGAGCCTGTGTGTCCCCGCTGTGGTGCCCACTTCATCGCACGCTGATCTCTTCCTGCCAGTTCCATCAAATAGCAGGAACTTCTGGCTCAATGAGTTCAGGATACACTAAATTTCACAGATTAATCTTGTTAGAATTCTTACCAATATGTTCCTGTGCATATTACAACAATTGTTGTGATAACAGAAAACTTGAAACACATCCACTCAAAGTGCTTCCAACTCTACACATGCTTGGAAACATCGCAGGCACTGCTTTGACTGCGGGGCAGCACTCACGCACATGGAGGTCACACATTAGTCCAGGACCAGCTTTACAAAGGTCTCACTGTAATAACACCACTGTGGACATGTCAAGTGACTTAATTTTCCACATTTACTTTCAAAAAGGGCATTTGCACTAAAAAGCTGATGCCTGCAGGTACAACATGTCACTTTTGAAAGCTGCTTAGGCACTGAACTACTTTAAAAAACCCTAGCCTTTAGCATCTTAAACTCAGCGTTTCTCAGCATTTTTAAAACAGGAACCTAGAAATAACAGCTTAAACTCAAACAATAACTTCACCCCAAGCTAAAAGCAATAGAGGACATTCTCAGTTTCAGATATTACTGAAACGCACCCCACAGATCACATTGTATTCAACATGGAATCCAACGTAATTATTTCACAATTCACGCTAACAGACACTTTCCCTTTCCAAAAGGCGCAAGGGCTGCTGTGTCCCTGTTACCATGCTTGGCTCATTTTAACCATGGTGACTTCTTGATGGCACCTTGGTAATTCCTTAAAACTGTCCCTTCGCTGAAAGCCCCAGGGCCCCTCTATAAGCACAATTACTCAGTTACTGAACTTACACTTTAGATGTCCGTCTCTTACAGAAGTCAAAGGAATGAGGAAAGTTGTACACACGGGGAAATCCACATACCTTGCTCCTCTTCTGTTAAATGGGGAGAGACTCAGTCTGAAATCCTGGACTGGAGATTTTCTAAGTGCAGTTTTCTTATGGATAAGACCACTACAAGGTTATACTACCAAAAAGAATGTTAGACATGTTTTTTTAGCATTGCCAGGAGGGAGGATTATCTCACTTTAGTAGTCTAACTTTACTTTTTTTTTTTTTTTTT